>CAMKVN010003247.1:0-10987 GCA_946474995.1 Funneliformis geosporum
TATATTTGTGTAATGAAATCAGTAATCATCTACTATAACGAATAATTTGTTAACGCTATAACGAAGATTCTTATAACAAAGTCCTGATCGGCTGGAGCGGCAACTTCGTTATATCGAGGTGTGACTGTATTACTTTTATACTTCTTACATTTATTATTATAGGTATATTTATTATTTTTTCCTATATTTATATATATATTAATTTAATAAGTTAGTTAGTTTATATCATTAGAGATAGTAATAAAATTATTATAAATAATATAAATAAGATAGTTTTTTATTAATATAAAAATTAAAGCTATAGTAATTCCTAAAATATCAATAGCTTTAATATTAACAAATTAAAATATAATAAAGAAATTAATATTAAACATAAACTTTCTTCTTTTTTTATATGCTTTATTTAAGATTTAATGTAATATGTAAAATGCGTAACTATATTACATATTTTAGTTTATTATTCATAATTTTTCTAATATTTTATAAAGAAATTGCAAATAAAAATAAAGAGATATATTGCTAGTTTAAGAAGTCAAATTTTCTAGAATACCTATAAGATCTATAGGATATGTAATTCTATAAGATTAGAAATTTTATAGAAAATATTTGTCTTGTATTATCAATAATATCAACTAAGTTTTTAATAAAAAAATCAGAAAATTTAGATTTAATAAAAGTAAATTATTATTACATACAAAATAGAGTAAAATTTCTATACTAATATTATATATTGATAGTTTATTTTAAGTAATAATCTCAATATTTATTTAATCATCAATAAAATTGGCTTTTTAAAATTATACAAATTTATTTATTATATTATTATATTTCTGTGTTTAATATTTATTTTACCTTTATATAAGCTTATTAAAATTTATTTTTATATCTATTATATTATAATTGAATTATACTAAAAAAACATTTTAATTAAAATAATTATCTAATAATAATTTAAGTATACTATAAAATCTTTATATTTTTTAATTCAAAAACTCAATTATAAATAAGATAATAATATGAATTCAATTATTTAAATTTTTTTTAATGTTAAAAATTTTAAATTAAATTTTATTTTACTTAATTGATTGTATTTTTATTTATCTAAATATATAGAATTTATAATTATTATTATATATTTATAAAATATTATTAATTAAATTATAATTAATATATTAAATAATAACTTTTATTTAAACTATAGTACTTTTTAAATAAAAATAAATAAATTAGCAATTAATTATATAGTAAAATTTATTATTTAATAAATTAAAGATTGATAAAATTTGTCAAAAAAATATATATCAATATCCGAATTTTAAATTCAAATTTTAAGAATAAGTAAATTTAAGAAAAAGTTAATAAAATACATAAATTGTTTTATTTAAAATTTAAAGCTATATATTTTTAATTAAATTTAATTAATTTATTAATAATATAGGACTTTTTAATATTTTTATAAAATTTATTTTAAAATAAATGATTATTTAGTAAAATATATTATTTAATAAGATAAACATTGATAGTAATGAAGTAATAAATTACTTTATGAAAAATAATATTTAAAATATATATACAATTATACTAATTTTTATATATTTATGTCTTAAGGTTTTATAATATATAAAAAAATTATTTTATATTTTAAAATATAACTTTTTATTATAAATTTACGCTATTAAATTTAATTATATTATTCAAATAATAAAATTAATAAGGAGTCCTTCTGTATTATGAATTCTTTATAAATTGAACTAATTATAGCTACCGTTTAAAGGGGTGAAAACAAAACGATATATAGAATAATTCAATTTATCGCACATTCACTATGTCAATACGATAAAATTTTTACTCGCCTTGGAAATGTTTATTGAAAATACCGAAGTTACTCGGCACAGTAATTATTACATATTAATTAAAGAATGCTCTCTTTATTCTAACATGCAGACTATTCTTTATTACCAGATCAGTCAAATCAGACAAATCCTTTATTATAAGCCTCAAAAAAAAAGATTCAACAGGCGTAGTCGCATGTGAATCATTATGGAATAATCCTTAAACATTTATGAAGATCTTGCACCGATAGAAAAACCAAACAATCTCCAAGATGGAAATCTTTTATTAACTATTCTTATGCGCAACAATCCTGTGATCAAACCTTTACAAAAGATTAAATTTGGGAAAATAGAAACTTTTATCTGAAACACACTACCACAAACCAAACCAAACCAAACAACTAATATACAAACTAATGGTCTAAAAAAAAATCCTAAATGCAACGCGAATTGTGGATACAAAGAATATGCAACACCTTAGCAAATGAAACAATAAATATTAATATCCAACTTCATCAACGGAGAAATAGAAGACGATAAATCTTCCCTCAAATTACTAAACCAAAAACAAACCTACCGAAACGGTACGATTACAAACCAACGCCAGGATCATGTTCAAATTCCAAAACAAGAATAAAGCTTTAGTCATAAAAACACACCAATATTCAGAATCAATCTCCTCGAATCTACATAGTCTAAGGATTAGCGTATCAATAATCCTAGGACTCTCGGATTTTGAAAAAGGACAAGTATATGTAACGTTAAGCAGATGCGATAAGTGGGGCCAATGTGAAAATTAGATCATATCCGAACCACTAAGCCATTACAAAATCACAACCTAACACCTTAATACCCTAAATCTCAAACACCCACTTACTAAACAAGCTCAAAATTCATAAATTAACGTATATTCAAATCTACTTAGTGGTGACGAAATCGAGCTTTCCCCCTCATCTAAAAATAAATATAACACAACATAATTTTATTACCTAAATCGCCTGCAAGCTTAAAGGCTGATTAACCAATCAAATTTCATTATACTGACCAATCAAATTAACGTTATAATATATGTTTCCTGAATTTCTAGCTAAAGTTTTTTTGTTGCTCCTTTTATTTAAACACGAGTATGGATTACTTTAAAAATTTAAAGAATAGAATAACACCTCAAAAGACGCAGCCTACTCATGCTGAGCAGTTAGCAAAATTTCGTAAGTCTTGGAAGTATATCGAGGTGAGTGGAGGTGATCAACTGATGAACCTCCCGTTTCCTTATTAAAGCAGATAAATACTCTTACTTTTCCTTGGAATCAGTTGAAAGATAACTCACTATGCAAAGACTTTAAATCGCGCCTGTTGATGTAAACATTTCAGGCTCAATTCAATAATGACGATAAGAAGCCTCCCGCAAATCATGTTCTCCAAACCGAAATTCATTTACATCTCAAAACCATGGTGGACCTCCTTGCTGACGAAGGCTTAATGCTTGAAGATGTAAACACAGGTCTTTGCATGGAAGAATTTTTGAAAAATAACGTTCTTAAAGAATTGGAAAAACTTGCTAAAGCTGATATTCCGAAGGGTATTCGTGGTGAAATTATTCGGACTGTGGCTCAAATGATCAATTTATTGGATGATCGATTTTTGGTCCATAATGCTGTTCATCAACCCACCGTACAACTTTTGCGTACGTGTGTTCACGATGAAGGTGAAAAATATGACGAAGATTTGGTAGATTTAATGTACATTATTTGTTCAAAAATTCATGCATTCCCCGCACTTTTGCATATTTTTTTCCACGATACCCATTGGCTTACTACTCCACAAAAGGCAAATATAAAGAAAGAAGCTGGTCAAGTAAGCTTCTCATCAAATAGTAGCCAGGATGGAAATTTTGATGATGGTGCTTCAATATCAACAAATGTGACTACATCAGTTACAAAAACTACAGAGTTTACGGAGGAACCTGAAAAACCGGAATATGAATTTTTACTCTTTACTTATCTATTACAATTTCTTCATAGAGAAGGTAAGAGTGGCGAATACGCAAGATATGGACTACTTTTCATTATAGAACTTGCTGAGGGTCCATTAGGTGATTTCATTCTTGAAAGTGATTTCGCTACAATTATGGCTGCAGGATTAGGTGCTCTTTATTCTCAATTGCCTCGAAAATTGATGGTTAAGAGTTCAAGTGGTGGCTTAACGAATGCCACTTTATTAGGATTTGGTGATAATACTAGCGCAGAATTAGATCGGTTACGTTCCAGTGGAATCGAGGTTTCTTCATCGACTGATTTTAAAAGCCAATTAGATTCATTCTTAAAGTTATTAGAATTCTGTCAAGATGTCCTAAATGAATGTCCTAACCAGAATATTTCTAGAGAATTGCTTACAAACGTAAAAACAAATTTCCTTGAAAACATTTTATATCCATCAATTATGGAATGTTCCGATTCCGATGGCTCAGCTGTTGCTGTAATTTCTTATATTGACATTATTATGCAAACATTGGATCAAGAAGAGTTGGTGGATGTAGTAGTAGGTTTCTTAATGGATTCTGATGGTGATGATGAAGAATTTTGGAAACAAACAGCAAAGAAGAACAAAATGTTAAAACGTCAAAGTACAATTAATCTGTTTGAAGGCATCGAAAATAATCCAATTAAATCATCTCCTTATTTTACTGCCACTGGTCGATTTACTCTTAAAGATCTTATTTTTTCGCGCCTTCGCTCTTCTTCACAACAGACTGTTATTGCTACTCTAAAACTGCTTCATACAGTAATCTCTAAACATTGCAGGTATTCTTTGAAATTATTAAATATCGAATTGGATGAAAATGCTACGTGCTTCCCAAAACCAAATTATTTAATGGAAGATCCATTTAATGTTGAACAACACGGTTCTGAGAGAGAGAGAGAAAGAGACACAAGTTTTGGTCAACAAAAACTTACAACAATTAGTCATCATTTGAGAGAGTTAGATCTTTTCTTTTCTTTAATTTCTGCTATTGATCCAACACAGAACATGGAAATATTTACTAATGGTTACGATTCTTATGTTCGTGATGCTGAAATGATCATAGAGGCAGATAGATGTTATATTAATGGTCAGGATATGGAATGGACGGAAGAAGGTCCTGTCAGACCAAAATCAAATAAATCGAATAAACAAAGGTCTACTTATAGTCATGGAAAGGGTGGAAAGAAATGTGGATCCAAAGGCATGTCTGCAGTGCCCAAGCATCGTTTGAATCCTACAGATCGTAATCCGGGCGATTCACTTTTACAAATTCTTCTTGGCACTCTTTCTAATTTTTTTGCACATTCACCCGAGTTAAATTTAACTTTAACTGGGGTATTATCTGCTTTAGCTGTTTGTCCTTATAGATCATTAGAAGGCTGGCTTGTATTTAGTGGAATTGATAGGTTAGATAATCATCGTGATTATTCAACGAAAGGTTTTGAAAACAACCATCATGATAGAAATGTTGAATTATTATCACCTGGTATTAATAATCACGAAGGTCACGCTAATTCCGACAGTAAAGAAAAAGCAATCGATGACTTTGATGAAGCTGATGATCGTTCCATTGATTATGATGTTGATAAAAGTCTATCTGCCGTTAAGGCAATTGGCGCCACACCAATGTGGACAAATTTCCCACCATTCTTCACTATTTTCAAAACTCTAACACAACAAGTTGATTATTATCGCAGTGAAATTGATGGATTTGATCAATATCTTGAAGAAAGAAGGAATGGGTTACTGGATGCAGATGATGGGATTGATGAAAATTTCTTTAAACAACCTTCATACCTTCCTACACGTCCTCCAGCCAGAAGAGGTAGCACCGCGGCAAATCATTCATCATCACCGAACCCTTCTACAAAAACTCGTAGAAACACATCTCATTCTCCTTCCTCAACTCATCAAGCTCCTAGAAGGGCAAATTCATTATCACCAGCGGAATCGTCATCACCCATGGGATCATCAGCACCACTATCATCTTTCTCTATCGTTACACCCCTCTCAACACATTATAAAAAGACAGAAGATATCAAAATTCTGCCATTATTTCCAACTCATTTCGTTAACGAAGAGGAAGAAGAAGATTCAATTGACTACGGTGATGAAGAAGATGAGGATGGATTTGCACCAAGGAAACAAACTAGAACCAAAACAAAAGAAACAAAACCTAAAGAGATTACATTAAGCACACTTTTAAATAATGTTGTTATTTTAGAGGAGGCTGTTAAAGAATTAGTTGCGCTCGTACAAGTGAGAAGAAGTCTAGGTGTCGATGAAGTTAGATATTTGTAATATTGCATGTACGATTATTTATTTATTTAGTAGATGCTATAATATAAATTTGGATATTTATGTGTTATTTTACCTATTTTAAGAAATGGTTTATATTATTTTCTTTTACAAATTAAAATTATTGTATGTATAACTGTATCACTTCATTACTTCATCATTTTAAAAGTAATGAAATTATTGAAATTATTAACTTTTTTCAATGTGTAATAAACAAGAAACATTAGAAAAATTATTGTAATGTCATAATTATTATCACGTGAATTTACAAATTGACCAATAAAAATTGTCGATAGGTTAAGTGTCGATGAAATTTGGACACAACATCAACAACTCACATTAGCATCCTTATTGGCTGATCTCCTTAACATCCAAGTAAGATCGCTAGTTTGTCACATAAGAATTGAATTCAACTTAATTGTGATCAAATTTTCGAAGCGACACTTTCTTTTCATTTGAAACTCAGGAAATTAATTTACAGTCTCGTTACGCGAAAAAAAACGTGTTTTTTGTTTCTACTACAGATATTTGAAGGTTAGTATTTTAGAAAAAAGTATAAAACGGATGAATTTAGAAGTGTGAAAACTAAATAGTATGTGATATCTAGTTCAAGAGAGTTTCTCCTCTCCAAATTTTTCCTTCACATTCTTGTTGCCTTATATCATCCTTGTACTTTGAAGATTTAAAAAATTCTTGTAACTGAAATAAAATTATATTATAATGTCAAAACGCGTAGCAATGGGCAAAATAAAAGTACTTCTCACCCAATATAACACTCGATCTGCAAGAAGAACGATACCTACCCCTGAATCTTCCAGCCAACCTGATACACCAGAAGGTGCTTCTCATATCATAAATAATACTGTTCAACAAGCTGTCGCTGGTAATTCAATTGCGATACCTACACCCGAACCCTCGGCACAATTAAACTTTACAGGAAAAAATATACATATTGTACCTACATCAACTATCATTTCAACTGCCATTTCAGACCGGATATGTGGCAATCCTAACTGTCAAACAAGGGAACCTTCAGCTTGGAGAAGAGATCTTGCCGGCACTGGATGGCTATGTAACGCTTGTGGTTTGTTGTATGTTATAAATTTAACATTTCTACATTTATTTCATATGAATCATATAAGCAAATTATTAATTTGTTATTGTTGATTTATAGCATACGAGCTCGAGGTTTTCATCGACCTAAAGATGTTTGCTTAGCTTCTGCAGCAAAGGTAACATTTGAAAATTTATATCTATTGTTAAAAGTATCTAACGTTGATTGTATTTTTTAATGTTTAGTTACTGGCAATGTATAGCAACTCACAATCTATAAAGCCGCAGAAAAACGTAAAACGACGTAGGGTAAGTATTTTGTTAATATCATTGGTGACAAGATCTTATTTGAAAAATTTAATGCCTTTACAGATTTCATGCTCATCGTACAAATATTCTTCTTTTTATTTTAGCCTCAAGATGATGGTGCCGACAATGATAAGGACAACGCAGCAATAACATCTGCTGCACAAGAACAATCTCGTGTTGATGAAGATATCGTGATGTCAGAAGCATCAACACCGGCACCTATGAATGAAACAAACAACAGCAAAACTGAAAAACGTCCATGGGATAAAAAATCATATTTGAATTGTGGTTTATATTCTGTTGATCTCAAGCACAAAGATATACCAAAAAGACGTAATAAAGGCAAACAAAAAGAAAGATCAATTGTAACTCTTCCCCTTCCAATACAGTTCGGCACATTTATTATGACAGAAGAAAGAAATTTTCGCTTGCCTTGGGATTTAATGATTGCTCATAAGCGGGGAATGTTAAAAAGACGTCCTGCACCATATAAGAAAATTCCTTGCAGTAAGTATTATAATTATTTATTATACCTTTAATTATAATCGATGTGTTTACAAGTTCAAAATTTCTTTCAATAGATATATTCATTGAGCGTAGACGCAAGCATGAGAAGCCAGTAGTTTGTCAATGTGTCCAACCTAGTGATGGTAGTATTGGATGTACGGAGGAATGCTACAATCGGTATTGTCAACGTTCTCATAAATTGTTCTCCGAAAGTTATTTGATTATTCATCGAATAATATTTGCAAGTTTGTTTTTATGTTTCATAGTGTGATGTTCTATGAATGCTCTCCCAAAGATTGCCCATGCGGTGATAATTGTTCTAATCAACGGTTCCAAAAGAAAGAACGTGTAAAAGAACTTGAGGTGATCGAGGTAATTGGTTTGCTTACTTTTGCCATGCAAATTTGCACATGAATTGTCGTTAAATATGCCACTATTATCTTTAGACTCCGAACAAGGGATTTGGTCTTCGCACGAAAGTGCCTGTTAGAAAAGGCCAATTAATAATAGAATATCGCGGGGAAGTAATCTCACACGAGACAGCAAAACAACGAATGGAAACACTATACAAGAATAGAAGACACTCGTACTTTTTGGATTACGAAAAGGGCGAAGTTCTTGATGGAGGTTCACGTGGCACAGAAGCCAGATTTATCAATCACAGGTATATTTCATTATCTTTGTTATTATCACTATCATTATTACTTTCAAAAATTCCTGTTTAATGAAGTACTTATTTATTAATAGCTTTGTTTTATTTGTAAATTTTAAGCTGTGCACCGAATTGTCATATTGAGAAATGGTAATAATTTAATAAATGTAATGCTGTAAAGTTCTTAATGTTAATTTATAATATTAAGGTAAAATTTTATAAATAGGCGAGCCCCACAAGGCGAACTTTTCGTTGGCGTTTTTGCATCAAGAAATATAGCGTCTGGAGCCGAGCTGACATATGATTATAACTTCTCGAAGTTTGGTGGTGCTGAGGAGCAGTTATGTTACTGCGAATCACCCATCTGTCGTGGTTTAATGGGGTCCAAACGAGGGCAAAAGGAAACAATTAAATCCCCCAAAAAGAAAGTAAAAGTTAGCGGGAACAAGGTATTACCTTATCATTAGTAAAAGAAAATCATTTATTATTCTTCAATTTTTCAATTATAAATATTTTTTTACCTTACAGGGAACTCCCGCAACTAACGAAACAATGGTAGATACGCCGCTCTCGCAGCGAGGGCTGTCCGAAACATCAACCCAAAGAAGTTCAATTGGTGAGGAATTGTTCACGGGACTTTTATCCGATGGATCACTTTCATCGGTTGATTCATCATTGGCTGCAACGCCAATCAGGACATCGCCCTCCATATCTCCGTCCACCGCAAGCAATCCGCTATTATTTGCGGTGAATATGTTTAATGGCTTAATTGAGTTGTAAAGGCAGTCATTAAAGACTTTTTGTGTAAAAAAAAAAAGAAAAAAAAAAAAAAATTTTTAAAAAGAAAAAAAAAATTTAAAAAAGAAAAAGATCCAAAAAAAAAATTAGATTATGTTAGCCTCTTATGATATTATTTGTAAGTGTAGATACTTTATTTTGAAAAAATTAATAATATATAATGGGCATGTAATAAACCAAACAAAGTGAACATATGAACATATCGCCGTAAAAAAAGTTCAATATCCAAATTCTTAGAACGAATATTTTCTTGTGATTTTTGAATTTACTTTCTGCCTTCGATGTAGATTTTTTTTTAATTATCGAAATACCCTTCCTTCGTATAGGCCGGATAAATAATCAAAAAGTAAATTTACTTATCCTAATTATTCGGTTTTATTTGTTTGATGTTTAATTCAAGATAATTTAAAATTTTTTTTTTCCAGATGTGCGATAATTTTTTTTAATGCATTCGGTTAATTTCTTTTGAACTTTGCCTTTTTTTTTCAACAAATGTTTCGTTTTAATCAAACCTAATACAGTACATTTCTTTTCAAAAAAAATTAATATATATAAGTAGTTTGATACCTAATAAATAACATTAAACTTTACGCAAAGCACTAAAAAATAAAAAGGTTGTTAGTACTATTATAAATAATTGTCAATTACTAAAATTCTTTTCTTAGTATTAGATTTTGAATATAATAGGAGGCTAACTTATTTCTACTTTATGTGATTGTCTTGTTAATAAATAAAGATAGTATTGATTCAAGATTATAAGGTCTTATATGGATTTATAAATATGCATTAAAGATTAAAATATTTTTTTATATATAATATTTTTGATCTTTGATTTTTTTTTTAAAAAAAAAAAAATGTTCTATTACAAATTAATTATAAAGTTAATGCATCATTTGTAAATTCTAAAATAAGATGGTAATAAATTAGTAATATATATTATTAAAGGAAATAATAAAAACTTTTTTAAAAGTTTTTATATCTTAATGATTTTTGATTTTATTATTATTCAAGATGAAGAATTTAAAGAATCATATATAATAGTTGAAAATTTTTAACTATAAACAAAAAATTGGAGATATATTTTTTTTAATAAATTTATATATTAATATTAAATAAAAAAATTATGAAAATATCAAATTAAAATTATGATGGATATCAAATATTTAAACAAAAACAGATGATTGTTAGGCATTTTTTTAATCAACAATAATCTTGATCCTTTGATTAGAGTTAAAAAAGAAAATTTAGAAAATTTGATAATTCCTTTTTTAATTTCTAAGCTAACTCGCTAACTCAACCTAAAGATTTCAATTCATTTTTAAGACACTTTATAAATGAAATAAAAGAATTAGAAAGTAAGTAATTTTTTTTATAATAGCATTTTAATGTTTCTTTTTTAATTTTTATTAAAAAATAATTTATTTTTTAGATGGTATAACATATTATGATTAAAGATGGTACAGCAATTGATTTCAAATTTACAAAATGTTGCAACATAAGCTAAAATTAGTTGCAA
>CAMKVN010003248.1:0-10982 GCA_946474995.1 Funneliformis geosporum
AACTTTATTATATTTATAAAAGAGATACAAAAAGTAAAACTAAATACAAAGAAAAAAGAAAAGTACTAGCTATCCCCTGTGATTATTTTACTAACCCATTTGAACTGACCAATCATCGTCTTTTCCCTCCAACAGACCTACTAAATTTATATTTAATGACTATTGTTTTCACCAAGAAAAGAAAAAGAAAAGAGTCAGTGCCTATCTAAAAATCTGAAAATGAGTTATCATATATGTTTGCCAAATGAATCCATGTTTTTCAAGCACTAGATACATGATCGTTGGTAGAGTGAGTAAGCGTTGTAACTGCGCCTTTTTTGAATTTATCCTTTTTAGTGATTCCTAAGGATCATTTTTTGTTGATCACAAGTGTACAGCGAGGTTTCCATATTTTCTCAAAGAGTTCATTAAGAAAGAAAGTGGTAAGTTAGGTGATAATCGAGAAGCACTTTGATTTGTTCTGAGTGATTGAGTGTATCAAGTTGACTAAGGAGGATGGAATACAAAGTCAAATAATATCAATGTAATCATCGTTGTTAGAAGAAGATAGAGCAAAGATGAGGTCAAAAAGATCCATTAATTCTGGAAGGGAAGAGATTCAATAAAATTAGGATAGTCTTTGAGTAGGGTGACAATGCGAGATTTGGTGAGTGAAATAATATCAGTCATTGTATTAGAGCGAGAAAAATAAGTCCAAAGATGTGTAGGTGTTTCCGTCATAACGTTGTATCCAAGGCAATTCCAATTTTTGTAAAGATCAGGACATAACTATTCCATTCTATTAAGCACAGGCAGTTCATCTACAAAATTCTTAATCATAAAGGTCTTAAGTCGTGCGTTAGTGAAGGACGTGATTAGGGATGATGAGTCCAAAGTTAGAATGTTCCAAATGGCATGCCAGTTGATGTCGTTGGAGCTAGTAAGGAATCTAAGATCCCTATTCCTATGTAAAGACAAAAGGTTGCCGAAGTGTTGTGCATTGAAGAAGTTTTTAAAGAACTTTCAGATTGATGATTCTATAGTAACATGTTGGAAATTTATTGCAAGGTTCCTAGATCCAATCCCAGTTAATTCAGGTCGAATAGGAGGAAGAGAGCAACCATGTTTAGCAAGAGAATCAGCTATATCATTGAAGGTGTTACCATCATGAGCTTTGACTTTGTGTAAAGTGACATCAAGAGCCAGGGTGTCAATAGTATATTGCACTAAATTCCATATAGTGTAGTTAGGAATTTTTTCTAGGAAGTGATTAGAAAGATTGCAATTTGTGATGACTGAGTGAAAACCATGGATCAGAGCTTGACTGTCTGTGTATATGTGAATTTTAGATGATCTGGCGAATACTAGAAGTGTCATCATAAGGGCAAACAGCTCCGCGCGAGTAGAGGAAGGCCAATTTTCTATAGAAGTAGCAAATTGGTGATATTTGGAGGTAGAATCTACACAAATCCAACCTATACTCATTTTACAGGAGTCCAGATGAGGGTCTATTAATGAACTATCTGTGTAGAAAGTAAGGTCTTTAGAAGCTGACAAAGCGGCTTGGAGAGAAGAGAGAGTGGGAAGATATAGGGAAGATGGTAGTAATGTATGTAGAATATCAATAGTGGGAGATTGTAAGGGCAGCGGTGCTGGTAAGTTGTAAAACATGTTAAAAGCGATCCGCGAAAGTTCATTCAATGAATATTTGATTCTTCTTCCAATAATGTTGGGTGAGTTAGGTAACAAATCAACTCGAAGGACGCGATTAGATTGAATTCTAAAGGTGTAATCATTAGATTAGGTGTGAAGGGAAAAGCTCACACATCCAGTGCATTTGGTAAAAGAATAGTTATTGTCATTATTTCTTATGGCATTGTAATGGTAACAAATGAACCATCCAGGACATGAAAATTTGTCAAAGATGTGACCAAAAGAAATAGCGTTCGAAATCGGATTCCAGGAAGCAATGAACTCTTTCCTTTAATTAACGGGGATTGAGGTGACAGCTAAATGTTTATAAATAGGCAAAGGGTAATCTAATCTAAATTCTAATCTAAGTAATCTACTACTAATATTATCTAGAACTAAATCTTCTAAGTCCGAAAAAAATCTAGAGTTACTCATACGTAATGTATGATGATCAAAATTCCTAAGGAACAAATCAGATTTATCTATTAAAATTTGACCAGTAGCATCTATAAGTTGATCTAAATAAATAAGGTTATATTAACGAAGGAAGTTAGTATATTTGAAAAGCAAATCAGCAAAGAGAATATTAGTAAGGAGAAGTTGTTCTCCTTTAATACGGTTAATCAAAAAGGGAGAAGGAGTGAAGGACAAATGTGAAGAAGAGGATTTAATGAGACTCAAAGAAGCCCCAATAAGGTTATGATAAGAATGACGATTAAAGGATTGAGACAAAGAGTCTAGAGGAGAAGTTGGAAGAGAAAATTGTGATTGTAGTTAAAAAAGTTGAATGGTAGAGATATGCTCATAGAGCGAATTATTGTTGAATTGGTGTAAGAGAGCACAAGAAAGTGATTTAATTTGTAATGACCAAAGATCATTTAAATTATAAAATTTGTTAAAGTTAAGGAGAGCATTGGGAAACATAACTGCGAACTTGTTCTTTTTCTTGAAAAGGGAGCGAATTGGTGTAAAAATACGATCACAGTCAGCTTTTGATAAAGGTGTGAGTTGAATGCGATATTCTATAAGAGAACATAACACCATATTTATGATATAAGCGAATTGTTTGTCGGTGATTGGTTTATAGCGTATTGTATTGATAAATCATTGAATATCTAAGGAAATTTGTTTTTTAACGTAAACGACCGAGCGTTTGTGATTGATCCATACACCAAGAAATTGAACAGAACCTTATTCAGCGATAACGTCGACATAGGATGAACCAAATTTTAAGTTAACATTGGGATTCGGAAAGGTCTTAGTAGTCAAAAGCTTCGATTTTTGTTTGTTGAGAGCAGAACGTGTAATGTTGTAAAATTCCTCCACTATATCTAACATAGATTCGAGGTCTTATTGGTTTCTAGCGATCCAATTTGTATTATCCATAAAAGCCAAAGACGAAACCTGAACTGTTAGATGATTAGAGGATAAGGTAGTAAGATCTGAGATCCATCGATACTCGATATTGTATCCTTTATTAAGACTAGCAACTTCACATAAAAGGGGATCGAGGTATATGCACAATAGAAGTGGTGATATAACTTTGCCCTGGTCAATTCTAATTTTTACATCATAGTAGTCTGAAATGCCATCAGCTGTGAATACAGCATTTTTTCGGGCAGTAAAAAGATTGATTAATAGATCGATCGCATATTTAGGCACTTTAATACGGTATAAAGCTTTCCAGAGAAAGTTCAAGTCAACACGGTCATAGGCCTTTGAGAGATCTTGAAGTAAAATTCAAATTTCCTTGTTATTTTCGTTAGCATCCTCGAGCAACATATTAAGAATCTTAATAGGGGTCTCTGTTGAGCCCCCTGGCAATCCAGCGAAATTGCCTCCTCGTAGGATAGAATGTTTAGCGATAAGTTTTGATAAGCAATTGGTGAGAATTTTAAACGAAACCTTTTCTCGCAGTTTCTAATAGTGTAATGGGATAAGTCTTTGTAATATCACATTCCCAAGCCATAGGTTTAGAAATGGGAAAAAGGTGTGCAATTTTCCATTCATTGGGGATGTCACCTATAATAAAGCACATACAAATGAGTTGCCAAAGAAGGTACTGAAGTTTGTCACCAATGTGTGCTAACATTTCATTAGTAATTCCTGATGGGCCTGCTGCCTTATCATTGGGCAGGTGTTTTAGCGTTGCTAGCCATTCATTCATCGAAAGCGGTTGGAGCAGGTTATCATAGCAGCTACTATTGACATAATCTTTCAGAAGGTACTGATTGATCCATATAGGAGGTAAAGATTGGGAAGGAGTGTTTGGCAGTGAGAAATTTTAAAAATGTTGAATGGTAGCTTCTTTAATTTCTTTAGAATCTACAGTGAACCTTTTAATGCCAGTTACAGGATCATTAATCAATAAGCGATCTAGAACAATCATATTCTTCTTGCGATTGAGGATGGAATCAATCATGGCTGATGTGTTATTCAAAAGATCATCACATCATTTGTCAATGAGTTGTTTGATGGCAGTGGTTTTAAGCTTGTGAGTATCAATTTTAGCCAAATTTGATAAAGTCTTGTGAGTGGCAACGAGGTATCCAATGCTGATTGGCAGGTGAGAACAGCAGGAAATGAGATAGGCGCAAGTTTCATTTTATCTATAATATTTGTTATGGAAGATACCATATTGGACCATGTTGAGCCTCGAGACCAGTTACCATCTTGAATTAATTTTGTTTTGAAGAGCAGCAAGAAGGAGCGGATCTTTTTTGTGGCTATATAAGATTACAGTGAATCATATAATTGCTTGTGATCATTGCTATTAGAAATCTAAACTTGCGGGATAATGTGTTTATTCGCAGCACATATGGCAGATTTGATATTCATCTATAAAGAGTTCATATTTAGTCGAGAAGGTGAAAAGTCTTTGAGTCGATCGAAATTATGACAGTTGTAATGAAAGTCGGTATATTCCGTAAAATCTGACCATTTTGTTATATTCATCGAACGTAAATTTGGAACTTAACGTTTATTTTGAAGAAGACGAAACTTGGCCTGAGAGCGCCGCTGTATATCGGCAAAAAAAGTGAAAACAATTTTGTGATCTGAAGAATAAAGGTCAGATTGGTCTATAGTTGAAAAAAGAAAGTCTGAGACAAGATTGGGTGAGGCAAAAATGATATCGATTTGTGAAACTTCTGTTGTTAGTGCAGAAAGTGGGTTCGGGTGTATCATGATATAAGTCATATAAGTCTAAGAAATTAAACGCAAAAATTTGATCATAGAAATTGAATTTCCAATGTAAAGTAGTATTATAGTTGAATTGAGACCAATAATGATCAAGATTCGCATTGAAGTCACCTAATAGGACAATTTTGAAATCAGACTTTAGACCATCTTTAATGTGTTTAAGGATCTTTTTGTGAAGGTTGAGGCGCTCTTTTTTGGTACCGGATGTTAATGAAGCATATAAATAGATGCAGAAAATTCTCAATTTGATATGACCTGTAAGATATAGGTCAATGTAAATGAAGCAATTGTCATCCAAAAAGGTACGCTAAATATAAATGGCCCAGGAGCGTTTAACTAAAATACCAACTCCTGCATGGATGTTAATACGAGAGCTCCAGAAAGCACAAAAATTAGAATTATTGGAGTATCGAAAACTTTGATCAGATTTGTGACGAGTTTCTGTAAGATCAATGAAATCAGTATTAAAATCTATGAAAGTATCATTAATTGAAGAGTTTTTAATTTCACATTGTAAGGAATTAACGTTATGATTGCAAATGAAAGATTGGGAGTTCTTAATGAAGTATTAGAAGAAATTTGTTAAGATGACGTATTATTATTAATGATAGGATTGGGTTTTAATATCATGAGAAGTATTATAAAGAGGGAGACAATTATTGTTTAGCCAACTTAGCAGTCAAAGACTCAAGTTGCGTCATCATAATATTTAATTGTTCTTGTTGGGAGACAATGATACCATTTTGTTCTTTAACGGTAGCTTGTAACTGAATATTAACAGGATAGAAAACATTAGCATCGCTATCATCTGATGATGTATTAGCAATTCTGGAATGCTTGTTAATATGAGAGACAGAGTTGTTGAAATTAGGTGGTTGAGGATCAGGAATTTGGGAGATGACTGGAGGTGATTGATGGGGAGTGTGACTAAGTTGGGTTTTTTCTAATTTGAGGATATGTGCTTCTAAATCAGACATGGCTTTTTTCATACCAGAAAGCATGTCCAAAATTTGGTCTAATTTTTTATTAGTGTCATTGTTGAAATGTGGATTGTGAATTGAATTATCCAGTGAATTATCCTTAGGGCCAGTATCTTTTCCTTTGCGTTTGTTGTTATCCAAGGTCTTAGAGTAATTCATATTGTTTTGATTATTCAGAGGTTGATCATTTCTATTATTGTTATTCTTAATGATTAGATTACGAGAACCTGCAGGTTTATAATGATTATATAATTTTTGGACAGAAGGAAGATGGGACTGGGATCGCTTATTATCGTCAGACTCATTTTTTTCTTGGGACGTAATTTGAGGACATTTCATAACAATATGTTCAGGAGAGCTACACTTGTGACAGCATTTGAGATCAGCTGCGCACCATTGTAATTCGTGGCCACTGAAAGCATAATTATTTTTAAGAGCATCATTGAGAGCTTCATCAGATTCAAAGTATAGGATAGCAAATGGTCTGGGTTTGTAATTGTTGGATCTCAGAATATAGCAACTTTTTGCATTAGTGGCGATAATAATGTCTTGGAGATCACGTGCAGTTGTTCCAAAAGGAAGATTAGTTAATTTAAAGCGAATATCATTTCTGTATTTCACCTGTTCAGAGGTGATATCAGCCGGGTAAACTCTTATACAGTCATTGTAAAGGTATCGTGACCATTGGGTGTAAAACAATTGGATGGCTTTAGGATCATCGTAAGTAACATAAGCATGTTACCACATGCCTCGTGTTTGCATTTTAACATTTGTGATTTTTCCATATTTGGTAAACACAGAGGTGAGGGAGTCCTGTTTCACATTTAGATGAATATCCGTGATATGCAGGGTACGTTGTTAAAACTGCATGTTGTTCTTATAATCTTTGTAATTAATAAGCTAGTCGATTCCCAAATCGGGGAATTTCATTGAGGAGGCGGCGATTATTGACTCCAGATCTGCAAAGTAGATCACTGCAGAGTGAACGAAATTAACGCGACGAACATTAACGCCTTTAAATGCGTCATTATGAGCGAAGTGGTTGTTGATGGTCTTAATAATGAGCTGGATAGTGAGTTCTCTCGCTGTCTTGTTGATAGTAGAAGCACAGGCGAAGGCAGTTGGTCTTGAAATGGTGATGAAGTCTTGTCTGTCTGTTTCCATATCTTCATCATCTTCGATAGTGATATACTCGTCTTTGTCCAAGACTTTGGGAGGCGTGGTAGGCTTTGGTACAAAGGTATCTGCAAAAATTTCTTCATTGAAGAGGGAGCTAGGATCAGGAGCAGTTTTAGACGAAGAAGTGACGATTTCTGGTTGCTTATTTTTCGGGTCGAAACGAAAAGTGTTTTTCAGACTGGTATTGCGTTTGCTGTTTTTTCCCATTTTTATTTGTAACTTTTTGTAAAAATTCTTTTGAAAAATTTGTTTGTAAAGTAGAAATAATAAACTAACTAACAGAGTTGAAAAATATTAAAAGATTTTTAAAGCGAAGCGATTTTATTTTCTAAAAAATTTTTTGTTTCCAAAAAATTTTGGGAGAAAGGAGAAAGAGTTTTTTTTCATAGAAAAAACCTTTTTTTTTTTTTTTTTTTATTGCTTTACTAGGTTCGCGTTGATGCTTACATAGTACACACGGCTCACAAATAGCTATACGACTTATTTGTGGTGAAACACTGTTACCTCATTTGACACTTTTAAGCCCAGTGTGAGTATGCGAGTCCTAGGTACATGATTGTCTAATACCCAAGTAGACTGCCACATCACAAACCCGTGTGGGAGTGCGCATGGTACCTGTCATCATGTACATTCATTACAACTACTGGAAATTAGGGTCAAGAACAACCTAAGATGATAGCCTACACCATAGTTGCCTCGCCATATGTCAAAATCACCCAGAGAATCGAACTCCGGCCATAAAACCCTAGTTGTGATATAGGTATCACAATAATTAAAGACACTGCAATATCAATCACCTATAACCTGTGACTTTTGTTTAATCCAAGTTATACAGTACCTACCATTGATCCTACCCTCACGAGTACCCTTTGCAGACGATGCACACTTGTCCATTACAGACCAGCCCCACTATCGGTTCCAAACTCAATCGATTCACGATAGGTGAAAATATCTATTACCACTACCTGTTATCAGGATGGTATGGATCTAGACGAAGCGAACTTACACCTTTTTGGTGGTAGTTACCATCACACCTTATAGACATCTCAGGGTCACTATATTCTACAAATTCGTGATATTTAACGTACATGATATGTATGCACCCTATAATATTCATTTTCAGAATCGAACCAGTAAATCCCGCAAACTTAATTTGTTGCGATCTGCCTTGGCTAAGGGCTGAACTAGGGTCTATCGCAGTGTAACCTATGATAGGGTTTAGCGTTTTACCGCTAAGCATAGAAAAAACCTTACTATACTGAATTTATTAAACTAAAATTCATATTATGTTTAACGAATTTAAGTATGTGAACATGCATTATATAAATGCCCTTTGTATAACACATTTATTTATAATGAAGATTTTTTTTAATATAATAAAGATTTACAAAATTAATTTTAATAGAAAAGATCATGAAATTTTGTAATTTTTTGTATCTTAATAAAGTTAACGAAAGTTTTTCGTGTAATATTTCACAATTTTTTTTATAAATGTTTCTTTATTTCGCATGTTTCACAATTTTTTTTATATTTCTTTAACATAAGAATGCCGAAAGTAAGTTCTAGTAATGAATCTTTAAAAAAAAAATGAAAGTCTCTAACTGCTGCACAAAAAAAAGAGATTTGTTTGAAAAAAACTTCATTCCTATTACTAAAATAAAAAGACCTAGCAAATGAATATGAAGTTAGTGAAGGTATGATTAGTGACATTTTAAAAAAAAAGGACCGTTGGCTTGCTATAGATCCCGAATCATATAAAGCTGAGTTGAAACATGAAAAATAGACAACCTTTTCTTTTATTGAGGAAGCTTTAACTCTTTGAGTAGAAAATGTGTTCCAAGCTGACCTCATTATAATCGATAGTATTCTTTTGACAAGACTTTAGGGTTTCCTTTTTTGTGTAATGGGAATAAATTTAAAGGTTCCAGTATATAGGTAGATAATTTCAAGAAATGGCATAACTTACAGCAATATAATATATATGGTGAAGCTGCAAGTACACCACTTGATGATCTCAATGCAATGCGTAATGAAATTCGTAGCATCCTTAAGAATTATGATCTTAAAGACGTCTTTAATTATGATGAAATGGGTTTATTTTGGAAGATAAAACCCAGTTGTACAATATCAAATGGCTAAGTATCTGAAACTAAACAATCAAAGGATTGTATAACTGTCCTACTTACATGTAATGCAATCGGAAATGAAAAGTTGGCTCCTCTTTTCATACACAAATATGAAAATCCTCAAATCCTGAAAAATATTGATAAGAAGACCCTTCCAGTTGAATATTACTGGAATAAAAAAAATTGGATGCAAGTATCAATTTGGAATGAATATATTAAGAAACTTAATAATTGAATGATAAGGCAAAATCGAAATATTCTTCTCCTCGTTGATAATGCCAACACATGCTCTATATGAAACTACCTAATTAACAAATATTACCATCAAACACCTTTCCTCAAACACTACAGCGCATCTTCAACTTTGTGATCAAGGTATCATTAATAGTTTTAAGGTGAGAAACATATTCGATTTAAACATTTCTATATTTTATACTTTATTTATACTTTAATTCAAATTTAACTTGTTTTAAACACAATATCAAAAACTCTATCTACAAAATTGGGTCAAATCTTTTGACCATTTCAATGATTATCGTATCGAACCTGTGAAAATTAATATTAAAAGTGTGTGAAATATGTTTTCTAGACATAAAATAATGTAACACAAGAGACAATTTAAAATTGTTAGTTGAAAGCAAATATTCTGCCAATGATGATAATGATAATGATGAAGATGAAACTTCCATTGATATACAACTCGAACTTAAACGTCTAAGGGAATTGGAAGAAGTTCAAGTTTTAATTGATAAACTTATTTTTGATGATCTTTTAACTGCCGAAGAATTTGTTCAATTTGATAAGTCTGAGACCACAGGAGAAATAATATCTGACTAAAGATGGTTCCTATAATTATATTTAAAATTTTTAACTAGTTGCATCTTAAGTTGCAACATTTTATGAATTTTTATATTAAAATAAATTTACAAGGAGTTGCAATCAAGTTGCAACTTACCAAGTTGCAACTTCTTAATTATGGTGTCCATCTTTATATCTGATAAAGAAATTGTAAAAGCAGTTTTACCTAATGAACAAGAACAAGAAAATGAAGGAGTAGAGGATCCTTTTCTGACAATTACTTATAATGAAGCTATTGATGCTTATAATAAAGTAATTTTATATTTGGAATAACAGGAATAACAGGAAGAAATTTTCAATATGAACAATGAAGAATTAAAGCTTATTAAAAAGCTTAAAAAAGAAGCTTTGAAAAACCAGTTTATTTCAGTGAAACAAACCAATCTCAATAAGTTTGTTACTATAATCGAATAATAGTAATTTTTTTAATGTAACAACGTTAATAATAATTTAGGGCCATTTTTTTTATTTTATAATTGTTTTTTTTTAACGCAAAAATGTTAATAATTTGAGAAGTATTTTTTATTTTATAATTGTTTTTTTAACACAAAAATGTTAATAATTTGAGAAGTATTTTTTATTTTATAATTGTTTTTTTAACACAAAAATGTTAATAATTTATATTTTTTTTATTTTATAATTATTTTTTAATGCAAAAAAATTAATAATTTGGGAAGTATTTTTTTATTTTATAATTGTTTTTTTTTAACACAAAAACATTAATAATTTGGAAAGTATTTTTTTATTTTATAATTGTTTTTTTTAACATAAAAATGTTAATAATTTAGGAAGTATTTTTTTTTTTACATAATAAACGTAATGATATAATAAAATGGTATCACAGGAACACAAATTTTAATATATTGACTAAATAATACCTCCATGCGATAGTGTTGAAATTGTGTTGAAAAATTCATATTGTTTTTTATAATTTTTAACCAATTTGTAATGAATTTTTGTTGAACTT
>CAMKVN010003249.1:0-10981 GCA_946474995.1 Funneliformis geosporum
GTGTTTAAGTTTAAAAAAGTAAGAATTTTTAAAAATAGCATTAAATAAAATAGGTTCTTTTTGGTTAAAAAAAAAAAAGAGAGAGGTCAAAAAAAGTATAATGAGTTTAAAAAAATTTTTTGATTATCAGTAATACTAATTGCATTTTAAAAAGTTGATTATTAAATATATAAATTTTAATACAGATTGCTAAAAATGCGTATTATTTCTATATACAATATTTTTGGTTTGAATATTATTTTTTTTTATTTTTTTTTATTTTATGTAAAATTTATACATTATTTCAAATTCCTTAATAATTCCGTATACATCAATTTTTTAAAAAATTATAAAAAAATAAATCATTATAAAATATATGTAATTTACTACAGAATCAGTAAATACGTATACAAACCTTATAATAAACGTATCATTTCTTTATTTAAATTTCTTATAGGAAAAACACTTTCTATTGATAATATTACTGATCAATCACCAATATTAATAACTACTTATATATCTTACTTAGCATATATGGATAATACTTTATAACTGAGTAAATCAAAAGAAAATCTTAATGAAATAATATTACTTGCAGATGCTTTTATATCGTAAATAGTATTAAAATAAATTGGAATAAGTCCCTTTTACTTACATCCTTTAATATTAATTTTAGATTATCTAATAATAAAATATGGTTTAAACTTACTGATTTCAAAGTTTATGTCTAATATTTAGGAATTTGAATATTTATTTAATAAAATAAAAAATTCATTTAACAAATAAAGAACAAAATTACAATTTTTATAACTACAATAAAAAGAAAACATTTGATAAATAAACGACTATGTTTAATATCTAATGTTATTTCAAGAATCTTCTATAAAATACAGGTCACATATTTAATCTCAATATAAATCATAATATAAAATTATAATAATAAATAAATAAAAAATAAGTTTTATTATTTTCAATTTTATAAATAATTGTTTAATTGATTTTTGGCTATTTTTAAGCTGATTGTTAATTGATTTTAAGCTAATTTAAGCCATTTAGATTAATTTTAATATTAATATTGATTGATAATTGATTTTCTATTTATTTAAATAATTACCAAAATGCTAATTTTTTTGGCAATAATCAGCAAAAATTAAACTATAATCCTATTTATTTTAATTTAGACTATATAACTAAAAATATAACCAATTATATTAAAATTATAATTAGTATAAATTTTTTAATTTTTGATTAATCAGATTGAAAAAATTAAGATTATGTTATAATTCCAGTTGTATGTATGCATTATGTTATATAAACAGATAAATAAAAAAAATACTAATAGATTAAATTATATTTTTATTATATATTGAAAACTTTTTTGACTAATATAATTTAAATTATAACACTACGAATAATAAGTAAGATTTTGATATATAGTTAAAATTTTTCTCTTTAGACTCATAATAGTTTTTGTTTTCTGGTTTATTCATAAAAACATATGTATTAAAAAATCAATCAAAGTGAACAATAAAATTTTTGTTCATATTGATCAATATCCTGATTATATCAGCAACTAATCTTAATTTTCAATCAATTTAATCTAATTTAGAAATAAATAAGGCTTATATTATTGCCAATTTTCAGCACTTTAAAATGTGCTGAATTGAATTATTTTGATTAATGATATAAAATAACTACTAATTATTAAATAATGATTTTTTATTAAGTGACAATTATATTGGACACCTTTGGTTATAACTAAAATGCTGATTTTTGGCAATGATCAGCAGAAATTAGACTATATTTTAGCCAATATTAATACTTTAGAAATGACTAGTATAAATTATTAATTATATTAATCTAATGATTATAATATAATATAAATTTATTTTAATAGATTCTTTTATTTTAATTAATTAAAGAATTTTTAAAATATTTTTAAAAAAAAAGCCAAAAATTTTTTATTTTTTAAAGTAAAAAATTAGATTTCTTTTTGGTAAATTATATGGAACTTTTGCAATAGAAAGAGAAAAAAACTTCTGAAAAAAATAAAAAATGAGTTAATGCTAAATTTGAACATTTTTAGCCTAAAAATCATATTTGCCATATAAAGTAAAATTGATTTTTCCCGGCAGTTTCCATCCTTTCTATTCTTTTTATTGCAAAGGCCTAAGGATGTTAAATTGCTTCAATAAAGTATGCTTAAGCTGAGTTTGATTTCATAACAAGTTTAATATGTGTTCTAAATATGTTTCACACCTTTTAGTATATGCCTCAATTATGCTTCAAAGAGTATATATGGGAAGGTTACTAGAAAAATCAGATTCTAAGAATTTTTTAATAAAATTTTGATTTTTATTGCATTTAAAATGAAGCTAAATTTTATTTAAAAAATTCTCAGAACCTGATTTTCCAAGTAACTTACCCATATGGTCTAATTCAAACGCGTTTTTAAAACACATTTGATCAAAAATAGCTTCTTTTATCAGAATTTTTTCGAGTATCAAGATTAACTAATTGAGTTAATCTAGTCTAACCATTTAACAGAACTCAATTTCTCAGAAGCCCGTTTTTCTAAAGTAGCTTAGATTGTTTCAAACAAAAGAAATCAAATGTAGGGTTCGATCTTAAGACCGGTCAAACGATCGCCTTCGGAGAGATCGGATGGATCGGACATTAATTGAAATTAATATAAAAGGCAGCTAAATTTTTAGGATCGAATTTTTCTTTAAAAGTTCATATGATAAATGTCTTCTTCAACTTCAACAAGTGTTCCGACTGCGACCAAACCCCAACCCCAATCCCAATCCCAACAAAAACAACCTACTGTGTTATTATGCATTGGCATGGCAGGTTCAGGCAAAACCACTTTTATGCAGGTATATACTTTTTCTAAAGAGACAAACAATTCTTTATGTATTGAATTCAAAAACTTACGTTTATTCTTTTTGTAGCGAATAAATGCTTACCTTCATAGTATAAAAAAACCTCCATACGTTATAAACCTTGATCCAGCAGTCACTCATCTTCCTTTCACAGCAAATATTGATATCCGGGATACTATTAATTATAAAGAAGTAATGAAGCAGTAAACTATCATATTTCGATCTATTAATGTTGATTGATTTCTATAAATAAACTTTCTAATTAATATTTTATATTCCAGATATAATTTAGGTCCAAATGGTGGTATTCTTACTAGTTTAAATTTATTTACGACGAAATTTGATCAAGTGCTTGATTTTGTCTCGAAACGTGCACCAACCTTAGAGTATGAATCAATTTTTTTTTTACTACATAATTTATTTAACCATGCTTTCTTAACACATGGTCTTTAAATATATAGTTATATTATCTTGGATACGCCTGGCCAAATAGAAATATTTACATGGTCAGCATCTGGAGCAATCATTACAGACGCGTTAGCAGCGACATATCCTTGTGCAGTCGCTTATATTATAGATACACCAAGAACAACAAGTCCGTCAACATTTATGAGTAATATGTTGTATGCTTGCAGGTGAAGTAAATTTTCTTAGAAATTGTTTATAATATTTTATTGTTTTTTTTTTTTTTGTTAAAAGTTATTCCGATATTGATAGGAAGAATATAAAATTGATATTGGTTTAGTATCTTATATAAGACCAAATTACCATTTATATTGGTTTTTAATAAGACTGATGTTGTTTCTCACGAATTTGCTGTTGAATGGATGACGGATTTTGAATCTTTTCAACAAGCTTTGCAAAACGATACGAGTTATATGGGCAGTCTTATGAATTCTATGTGTCTAGTATTGGAAGAATTTTATCAACATTTAAAGGTATTTCTTATAATGATAATAAGTTCACGTAAAGTACTTTTAAAAAAATTTTTTTTTTTAAAAAGAATAAGTTATTATTTACTACGCGAAAAAGGTGGTTGGAGTTTCGGCCATTACTGGCGCTGGAATGGATGAATTTTTTGAAGCTGTTGATGAAGCTTCCAAGGAATACGAGACGTAAGTTATAAGTTTCATTCTTGATTTTAAGAATTAAAAGTTTTAATGTTATTGACAAATTTCTTTACAGAGTATATAAACCCGAATTAGAAAAATTGATTCGAGAAAAAGTATCTATTTATACATTTATTAGATCTTAATAAATTCGTATTAATTAATATAGTTGGAAATAATCTTTTTTTTATTTATTTCTTTGTTAGGCCGAAAGACAAGAAGCCGCAAAACAGGCACAAATTACAAAATTAATGAAAGATATGGACATGTCTGATGCTCCTAAAACAGGTAATGAAGAATTATTTTTATTTTTTATTTATCATTATTGTTTCACTTTTACAAAACTTAATTTGTTGAAGATCAAATGATGGAAGAGGAAGAAGAAACGGAGGAAGTTGATGGGGATGATGGTGATCATGATTATGACGAAGGTAATAAAATTTAACTCATATATAGATATAACTAGGGAACGGGGACCGTTGCTAAGTCCGGAGCATGTGTAACGAAAGTAACCAATAAAGTATCGACTCAATTTTTGAGCGGGCGGACATCGGGACATTTTTGTGTTACGCGTTCTAGACAATATAAGTCCTTCGTTACACTCCGGACTAATGAAATTTTTTTCCTGATACATTTTATTTAAAAATTAGATGCCGACTATGAAGCTATGAGAAAACATCAAGAACAACTTGATGATCAAAGCTTTGGTCGATGGTTAAAACAAGCTCGTGAAGGTGGTGATGGGAATATTGAATAACGTGTCATCATACGGTTTTAACTTCAATTGTAGTTTTAGTTAATGAATATATATTTTTATATCCACCTACATAGTGCAAGCTGATGTTATATGTGTTCAAATGCGTCAAATTTGTCAAATTATTTAATGATTTGTTCACGTAAAGCCAATGACCGTCATATGAATTGATGCTAATAAAATCTTCACATGATTTAAAAGATCTACAATATCTAAATTACTGATGCACCCAAGTCATGAAATTTTTTTTTTGCTTCCTTTGTTGAATATGACGCGACAAAATTTTATTGGAATGGTTATAAGCACAGCAATGCAAAAAACTGTTAAAGTTAGAGTAGAAAGGCAATTTATGCATCCCAAAATACAAAAAGTTGGTATCTTTTCGAATCAATTTCATTCTTTAAACATTTGATAATGTTAATTTTTTTGTTAATAGCATATAACGAGACACAAGAATTTCTTGGCACATGATGAAAAGGAAGGATGTTCATTAGGAGATATAGTAAGAATAGAAGCTTGTAGACCATTAAGTAAAATGAAAAGTTTTATAGTTGCAGAAATAATAAGGTTAATTATTACAATAATTGATTAATGTGATAAAGTCAATTTACTAATTTGTCTATTTATATAGTCCTGCAAAAACCTGGGTTGACCCTGTAACTGAAGAAGTTAAACGATAACTTTATCATCTCCTTTTTAAAATAATTTTTTTTTGTTTTTAATGAATAATATCAAGCATATAATTAATTCAATGTGAAAAATATTCCGTCTATTCAATAGTTAAATTATTTCCCAATTTTTAACAAGAATAATAATATCCAATATTTCCATCCTTTTTTTCTTCATTAGGCGGTTTAATCATTTCTACTGAAACGTTGTAATTGCCATTGAATATTTTCCAGTTGAGAACAATTTTTAAATAGTTGATTTGATTCCTCTTTTAATAAAGGTTCAGGTACGGAAGAAAATCTAATTGAAAATTTGGAAATGTTTTTCGATCTCGGGATTATTTCCAATACCTCCTGATAATAATAAATAAATAAATATATATAAGTATATAAAGAATTTGTCAAAAACAGACATGATCAAATTTAAAGAAAAACTTACATATTTTGAGAGTCCTTGAACACCAGATAATTCTAACCTAGTTAATTGATCTAACCCTTTACAAATGATTTCAAGATTAAGCTTATTTAATGGAACGTCTACCAACGCTAATTCCTTTAATACATGACGTGGTTTCATTTCATCATCATCATCCTTCTTGAAATAATCGATAATTCTACCCAATTCCGCATTATACAAATTAACATTTATTGAACTTTCATTTGCTTTAATTTTGGATTCCAAGTACCTTTCTACATATTGTATGGATAATACTTTAAAATTTCTGAAATGTTTAAAAGTTTCAATAGCGAATTCGGTCGTAATATCCGATACATTTTCTACGATAACGTTGGTTAACTTTGGACATGATTTAAAAATACTTAATAGGAAGGATTCTGATATGCTGATGCATCGATGAATATTTAAAAATGTTAAATTAGGACAATTTGATAAGCATGGTAACAAGATTTCATCCTCATAATATTTCTCCACGAGTTCTAACTTCGTTAACCTTTTACAATACTTTGTGATATCAAGTAAAACGTTCGGATCACAAGCTATATCTTTCTTTAAATTTAATTCTTCCAACATTAAACAATACATTGCTATCGCTCCTAACGCTTTCCCATCATTTATTTCAATGTCATTAAATTTAAATAATCTCAATTCCGGTAATCTCTTTGATATATCATACAATTGAACTTTATTTAACTTGATGTTTCCAAGTGAAAATTGTTCAATCCTAGGGCAACAATCTAAAGTTTCTAATAATTTGTAGTGATCGATTTTTAACTTTTCTAAATCCAATACTTTAACGTATCTACCATATTGATGAATACTTCTCTTATCCGCATTCGTTATTGGATCATTATAATATAAATTCGATCGTTGTAAAATTTTCAAGAATTTCGAGAATGCTCCCGTCTTTTGATCATTTTTCAATCCTTGAAATTTATACCATAACCTTTCGGTTGCTAATTTGTTCCACCATCGATTTACCAAACAAAATGGAAGGATATCTTTTCTTAATGTTACATGTGAAAATATGTTTTCTAATATTAATGAAATTGAAAATGCTTGATGAGAAATTAATATTGAATTTGTTTCTTTAATTAAATTCATAATAATCGAGTGTTAAATAGAAAAAGAAAAATTTAGGGGAAAAGGTTTTGAAAGTGATAACAACAAATGTATTGTTAATTTATATATTTTATTTTTTCGGAGTATTTTTAAACTTGAAAAATTATCGAGATTATTAATTTTCTACCAATATACCAATAATGGTAAGATCTAATGAGTACGGAAAATTCCGCAGAACAATTCGATTCATTATTATTGCCGACAGGATACTAATTAGGCCGAAGCCGAGAATTCACGTGATTAATTTATTTTAACAATCATCATATTATTTTTTTCCCAAATTTTAATTTATTTTTTTTTTAAAAAAATAAAATATAATATCGATACATGTTTCTTAAAAGAAAAAAAGCTTGAAATGAGAATAATTAATAAGAAAATATTGATTCATCTACTTGAGTTTCTTCTTTGGACGTAATTGATTAGTATGACCACACTAAATAAAATAATAAAAATGGATTTGAATTAATTTTCCAAGATACCGTGTAAATATCTTGTTTAAAATAGTAATACCTTTTTCTTACGACAGTTGGTAGCACGTGGAGGTAATCTCGCATAACATTTACGACAAATCATTTTTTCGCAATTATACTTTGAAGCCAAAGCTTTCAACGATGGTTCAATAATCCCACCACGCAAACGTAATACTAGATGAAGTGTTGATTCCTTTTGAATATTGTAATCTGCTAATGTACGATTATCCTCGAGCTATTTTCATTAAAAAATAAAATAAAATAAAATAAATAAAGGACAAAAAGGAAAATGAAGATTATTTGGATTATAAAAGAAACAAGGATTAATATAAACAGATTCTTTATTTAATAACCTGTTTACCGGCAAAAATCAAACGTTGCTGATCTGGAGGGATACCTTCTTTATCCTGAATCTTTTGCTTAACATTAGCAATATTATCCGTACTATACAATCAAACAAATCAAAATTATTAATTCATTAATTATAAGGATAGATTTTTTAAAAAATTATATTTATTCTTTTAATACCTTTCAACCTCAAGAGTGATGGTTTTTCCAGTAAGAGTTTTAACAAAGATCTGCATTTTCGGCTAGTAAAGAGATGATTTATCAGTGAGAAAATGTTTTGATCGTCATCTTTCATAACACGCTTGTTTGTTTTAGCTTTTTTAAAACCAATTCGTATCTTTTCTAACGTTGAAGCAATTTTCATCTAACATAATAATTAGGAACTTTCTTATACCTTTGCTAGTTTTGTTCAAAACGAAAACGAAATAAAATTGAATGATCGGAAAAAAAAATTTTTTTTTAAATTTTTTTTTTTTAGCTTTCATACTTGGATTTTCGTGTAACAGCTATACTAAACACGTGCAATCATGTGATTGTGATGAATTACTTTTATTATTAATTAACATTTCGCGTCTATAATAATCTTTTAATGTTCAACTCTATTCATTTATAAATTCATTATATCGAACAATTAAATTCATAGTTATTTTTCGTTTCAACATATATACATACATATATATTAATTGGGAAGTACCACTTTTTTTTATATATATAATGGAAGGAAAAAAATAATAGATATTTTTGATATTACAGTTATAGAAACTATGCATGAGCATGATGATGATGATGATGATGATGATTATGGTGATGATGGTAGTGGTGATGATGATGATTAAAATTCGGAATAAGGGGTCTTCTTTTCCCAAATTTTTTTGATAACCAACTTAAACCATTACCATCTCTCATTCTCTCCAACTCATTAATAGCACTATCAACGCCTATAACATTTGATCTTTGTTGAATCTCTTTTATGAGCTTTTTGCGTAAAAGCAAAGTCTCCTTATTCTCGTTTGCCCATTTTGTTCCATAAGTTTCTAGTAAAGCAATTATCGATGGATTTTCACCCAAACCCACATTCCATTCATTCCATACATCATAAACAGTACCTAAAGTGTCTAATTCAGGTAAGCGATAATAACTTGGTCTAGAAATAGCGCTCGAGGGTAAAGTCGGAGAATTGCTCATTGGAGAATGACTCGATCGATTCATTAAGCAACTTGTATCCGATCCAACAGTGTTTGAATCAACAAATGAAGAATCCAGCACCGGACTTGAACTTGTGCCAATTGAATTAATGGTTGCGGTGCTTGGAGTTCTCACCATATTAATAGCATTATTGTTATTGCTAATATTACTACTTTCTAGGAGATCACTAAATCCTAAATTAGATGTACCACTACTAATTCGTGAATCTATTAAAGGCTCATCATAATGTGGCAAATGATCTTGTTGAATGATAGGTTCAATGGGAACTGACATTTCTGTATTAACCGTATTAACCGTATTAACTGAATTATCCGTATTATCAGTAATAACTGTGTCAACTGTATTAATGATATCAATATCAACTGTATTAACCGTATTAACCGTATTAACCGTGTCAGTTGTCTCAGTTGTATCGGCTGTATCAGCTGTATCTGTTGTGTCTGTTGTATTAGCCATATCGGCCGTATCGGTTGTATTAGACGTATCAGCCGTATTAGCCATATCAGCAGTATTAGGAGTATTAGTTGTATTAGCTGTATGAACTACGATCTCAGTATCATCGTCATTATTATTAATAACGCCATCAGCATCAATTGGTGGATATCTATCTACATGAGGAGATAATTCTCTTGTTTCCACCATTAATGACGCAGGATCAGAAGATATTGTATTACTGGAGACTGGAGAAATGTCAGTTGTAACAGTCGTTGTCGTGGATGAATGATTACTTGCATCCGTATGTGTGATTGTCGTCATTTTTATTGTAATAATTGTACTTGTGGTGGTCGTAGATGATCCTGGTTCGCAATTTCCTGATAATACATTATTAGGTGTGGGTCGATCTTGTTGCATGGATGGAAAAAGTTCTTCTGGGAGCGAAAATTGTTGTTCTTGTAAGCTACTATTTCTGGTAGGAATAGAATCTAAATCTATAATTCCCCTTCGAGTTGGAGGTCTGCCTCGACGAGGCCTAGTTGCTGGAAGCTTGTGATGCCGCAATCCATTATATGTTTTATTACGAGTTAACTTTCCCATATTCATTATTTAGTCTAAAGAATATTTATATATCAGATCTATTTATTTTATTAATGAATACGCGTAAACCTAATAAAAAATACCTTTGGCCCTTTGTCGAGGTGCAAAATGTGTGAATGAGTCGACTATCAACCACAACAAAAAGAATGTAAGGCATAAACTATTAATGCTTGAATACAACTTGGAAATAATTCCATTTCATTTCTTACTTATACAACGTGGATAATAAACAAATTAGGTCCTATATATTGGTTACACACAATTGTGAGGCTTATAATTGACATTTTTTATATGATTGGTTCAAAAATTTCTTTAACCGAATTTTATTGGGTTATAATTTATGAATTTAATAAAATAAAGCAGTTCGTAATAAATTTTTTCGACAAAATAATAATTTCTAATAAAAATATTTTTTTTCATTGTATTTATTTTCTTGTTTTGGTATTTATTGCCTCATTAACGACAACCCCTCTACAGTAACCCCTGTACAATCACATCATATAAATCCTCCATTATAAGCATACCTTTATTAAAACCAGTTCCTTCTATATAGTCACTTTTTACTAAAGTCACACTTTTATTTTGGTACTAAGGGTTGTAATAGTAAAGAAATGTTTAAAAATTATAAGATAATATAAACATATTTTAAATATATGGGAGCTTTGCTAGGAAAACGGGGCTCTGAGACCTTTTTCTCAAAATTAAATTTTTTGATTTATATTAATCTATAACATATAAACTAAAATTTTATATTACATTATCTTATTTTTTTTATGAATTAATTCAAATTGAAATTTGTTACTTAATAAATCTAAAAATAGAATTTGGAAATGATAAACATGTTTGTTTTACTATTTAGGAAATGATCGACATACTTAATAATTTATATTAAATTAATATAAAAATTTTAAAATAAAATAACTTTTTATTTAATAATTAATAAAGAAG
>CAMKVN010003250.1:0-10978 GCA_946474995.1 Funneliformis geosporum
GAGAGAATTTTTAATCGTAAATGATAAAGCTTGTCATTTTAAATAATTTCTAAAAATGGATTCTTTTTCAGGTGGCGCAATAAAAAAAACCGGATCATGGATCCAAAGGACCTGGATCTCACAATCCTAATTTTGTATCTCGTTGCATTTGAGCAATATTAGAATTAAGCTCCTAAATCTCTTTAAATTGAAGGTTAGTTATTTGATGATAACGGCTATTAAAAATACATTATGACAAAAAACTCCAGCAATATCATTTCCTTGAGGAAGATCTGCAGTTATTGTAATTTTCGTGGCATATTCCCAATTTGTAGATAAGCGAATGATATGTATTTCGAAATGTTCCAAAAAAATTTAAGTGGCTCTTGAAGTGGTAGTAGACGTTCAATTGAATGTTGATGACGAAGATTAATAGTGCAAATTTTCCATCGATTATTAAATTTGTATATTATTTCTGCAACTGAAAAATTATAATATGATGGTAAAGTATCATTATCAAACCAAACTATGCATTGATCAATAATATTTGTAATATCTATAATTGGTAATGTTGTTTTTTCAAGTAACTAAAGTTTTTTATTGGCATTTATAAATCGATCTTGGGAATTAAAATGTAAAGAAATCTCATCAAAAGTTAATAATTTTTGGATTCGAGCTTTCAATATACCTCTTACTGTAATAAATGATCTAATTCGACCATATTTAATATTATAATTTAAAGTATAATAGCAAATAAAATCACGCTAGTCATACTGGAACTAATTATAATATAACATATTATTGCAACGGAATTCGTTTTTTTTTTTCTGTAGACATGTCTAACGTAAATAAAGCAGTATCCACAAATTCTATCATAAAAATGTGGGTTCTCCTTGAGGGTGACTCAAGTTCCGTAAAATATAATATTTTACCAAATGATTATATAACTAAACCTGACTTAGGCGACCTTAAGTTAAATCCTATCAGTAAGATTAAGGCTCTCAAAGACGTTGAGCCAGGAAAACTCGAGATATTTTCATACGAAGATCGCATTAATCCTCTTCGACAAAGTACTAGTCTTGAATCTATTGTTGGAAAAATAACTGATATAAATCCACTAGTTATACGTTATCCTCTTTCTTCTTCAACTGGTAAGTTGGAATAAATATTTTTTTTAGCTACCGTCAACTCTAACTAGTACAAACTCCAATAGTTATTTTGCGGTGCAATCTCTCGAATTCATCGGTTAAAATAATTCGTCCACATACCAGTGGGCTCTGGTATCTCGTACGTTCTGCCATCGAAAAAAAATTTGAAGAATTACGATCGAGTTCGACCCAGTATATTTTTGTGTCTAATAATGGAACCAAAGATCAGATGCTGATAGATTGCGAGTACGCATTTAACGATATTATAACAGATGTCCGACCAAATGAGGCTAATAAACGTATAATCCATCTATCAATTAACATACCAGGTATTTATGGATCATGATCATGCGGTTTATGAGCAAATCCATGTACTCGTTTTTCTGATTATAGGAAAAAAATCTTATTTTGAATGGAAATTTAAGGATGTGTTTCGTGATATATTGAAACAAGATCATATAGCTCTCGATACTGTACCAAGATTTAACCCGGATGAACTCCCTCCAGTAAAACCTCCAATTATTGACGATGAATTGGATCTCTTCATCAAGAGCCTCTCGCAAAAGTACTATACATTCCGAAATGAAATAAAAACCTCACGTGAATTTATATCAATTTTCATGAACACTGCTGTCCGTTATGTTCAACTTCATATAAATGAGAATGCATGGATATCTGTAGAATCTGAGCTTAACGGAAGTCGTGGATATGGTTATGTAGATTATGTTGTGAATATCAATGGTAATATGGTCTTAATAGAAGAAGCTAAGTGGAAAGATACCGCCGAGGACATAGCCCAAGTTCTTATGCAAATGCATACTGTAGTGGAAAAAATAGGCAAACGCAAGTGTGACTCGGATCAAATTCCACAAATATTTGGTATTGTAACCACAGGTCGTAATTGGCGATTCATTCGCTGGATTGGTCAACTAGAAAGTCCAATGGTCGAAATTTCTGAGGAATATATATGCGGATTTAAGCGGGATGATAATAGCTCAAAAAACGTGATTGAATGTATATTACGTATTCTTCAAGAGCAGGCTACATTTTCAAATAATAATGAGGACGAACGAGATGCAAAACGTCCATGTAATGCTCATGGAAATAATTAGAAAATCTCGCCTAGATTAAATTGATAACTGTGAATTTTGTATAGTCTTGATCTATTAATAAGGGTCAATAAAAAATTTTAAATTTTTCTCGTTCACACTTTTTTTATAGGGATTTTGAAATTTTCAAAATGGAATTGCGAAAGTTAATCATGTAAAGCACAAAGGATTATTTGATCCTTATTGTTATAATCCCGTAATTTCGTGTAATTTTTTTTTACTTTATTCAAGGAATCCTAGAACCTATTTGCGTTACAGAATACAAACAACAGCGAAAGGTTGAGGGTTTATCAAACAGCTTGAGAGTTTGTTCCAAGAAATGAAGGCGAGGATTTGTGTGATGTAATTCCAAGATCGTGCGTCAGACGCTACAAATTTTATATAAGGAGAGGATACCAGAGGTATCAAGTAAGCATTTTTTTTATCCTCCTTGCGTAATATATGCAAAATCAAGTAAAAAATCATACTTACCTCGTCAAAATAATCAAACGACCGGATGTTTGGCGCAGTATCGTAGTGGCAATAGAATGCTTTTAGCTTTGCAGTCTCAATACTAACGCCAAGATATTTTCGAAGGCATATAAGTAGAACATTTACACCAGTATTTGATATCTTATCTGAGTATTATTTTTTTTAGACGACCCTTCGAACTACACGATCACGCAATACGATGATTGGCCTAGTAAATTCCAGCCATCACGATGTGCAGTGAAATCGTTTTTTTTTTTTGAAATACAATATTTAATTTTTGATTGGTCGTCATATAATTTACCAAAAAAAAAGAAAGGCGTTTTAAAATAAATCTATATTTAGCGTATACCTACCCATTTTAAATTACCATAATACCATTGCTTAGTAATGCTTATCAAAATATCATTATCAATGAAAATCATATAAGATTCAAAAAGCAATCAAAATCGTACTCATAAACTCTCTCCTCCATGTATTTGTCTGCACACAAGGTAACTAGAAAACTTGGAATCTCATCAGACACCTTACGCCGTTAGCTAAAGCAAGGAAGAATTACTGCAAAGACGTCTCCTTCTGGTACTTATCTTTACAATATATCTTCCATTTTTCCAGAGCTGACTTTCCAGGATGCCGATAACACCACCGTCACCACCACTACCACTACCAAAAAAGGTTTCCTCTATTTTAGTGTCAAGCAAAAAGAGGATCTTGAATGGCAGAAACAACTCCTCAGCTCCCAATACCCAACTTACAAACTCATCAGCGATATTAGATCAGGGATTAACTTCAAACAGCTGGGACTTTAGAACTTATTAGAACGGACAAGTCGCGGAATGGTCTGAGAAATTGTGGTTACCCATCATGATTAACTCTGCCGCTTTGCCTTCAACCTCATTCAGTATATATTCTTCCTCTATACTACAAAACTCGTGGTTCTCTTCGACGATGCGACCTCCGATGAATACAAACTTCCCCTTTAACCTCATTCAGTATATATTCTTTCTCTATACTACAAAACTCGTGATTCTCTTAGACGATGCGATCTCTGATGAATACAAACTTCCCTGAAATCCTTAAAATCAATACAGTCTTTATCTGCCAAATGTAAGAAAAAGAGCCACTATTCACCGATGAGAATGGCAAGTTAGGAAAAAGCGTAAGATAAAGATTAGGATAATATTAACATGCAACAAAAAACAACAATTGGAAACTACTCTCAATCGTATACTGCTAATCAAAGTGTATCCAAATCACTCTCAAAAGCAGCTATTGAAACGTTGGATGGGCTTAATGAGATATGCTTATAATGCAGTTGTTTGCTGAAGTTGATACTGCTGTTTCTATACCAAGAATTCACATATTGGTTTATCACAACGAGTTTGAGTAAAACCTCAACCTATAAAGGATCATTAAAAGTCTCTAAATACTATTTTAAGTGCGATTTCATACCGGTAATTTCATGTAATTTAATAATACTGCGATCATATGGCATTTTGAACTTTGTTTACATGAATCAAACTTAATAAATACATGTTTGTTAATTTATTTTGACTTTAACTCAAAATAAACTTCATCCTTTGAAAATTACGAAAATAATCAAAAAGTTAATAAAAGAACGACACAGAATGATGTTTTATTGCCGTCAACGTGACGATAGTTATCGAACTATTGCCACGACCGTTGAGTATGAAATGTCAACAGTATTTGACATTTTAAAAAGAATGAATGATACTGGAACCACTCATTCGAGGCCTCATTCTGGTCGACTACTCCTTATTAAATCTTCACAATAAAACAAGCTTAAGTGACTTGTATCCAATGATTAAGGAAAGAATCGTCACTTATGTACTGCTGAAATTTAACAACTTTGGAAGAAAAAGACCGGACAAGATGTTTCAACTTGTACTATTAACCAGATACTTCATGAAGTTGGGTTAAAGAATTGTCTTGCTCGATGCATACCATTAATCTTACCAGCAAATATGAAAGCACATTTTGCATGGTATTTGAAATACCAAAACTGGATAATAAACAATTAGACAAAGTCATGTGGAGTGATGAATTGATTTTTTCTCAATTTCAACAATGCCAGTGTAGTAGAGTATGACGGGAACCTAAGGATGAGTGGAACCTTTCTTGTATTGCTGCTACAATGAAGCATAGCTCTGGTCAAATGTTTTGGGAATGCTTTTCAAGACAAGGTTTAGGACCTATTGTTCCACTATCTGGAACAGCAACTAATGCTACATATGTCACTATCTTTCGCAAGTACTAAAGTTTCGCATTAGCTGAGCTGACTCACAAACCTCATGAGCCAGCTATAAAATGGCTTGCGAGCCGATCAAGCTAGCTCATGCCGTGGCTCAGCTTGTGGTACAGCTCAGCTCATCAGCTTGAATTTTTCATTTTTGAAAAAAACAATCCAAGAATATTAACTTCGAAAAAAATCCTTTCGGATAACGATTTATTCGAAGTTAAATGATTTCAGAAACAATTCTTCGAAGTTAAACGATTCCAGCAATGATTTTTTTGAAAAAAAATGATTCGGTAACGTTTTCTTAGAAGAATAACACTTCTGAAGCATTTTTTTAAATAAAATCGTCTCAGAGCTCTTTTTTAAATGACAACACCTGCCGGAACATTATTTCTAATTAATAATGCTTCAGGAAGCATAGTTCTTAAAGAAAATGCTGCGGTAACGTATTTCTTAAAAAAAACATTCCAGAAGCATAGGTCTTATAGAAAATGCTTCAAAAGTGTAATTTTTAAAGAAAAATGTTCTGGGAGCATAATTCTTAAAGAAAAACACTCTAGAAGTGAATTTCCTAAAAAAAATACTCCAGAGCGTAATTCTAAAGAAAAATACTCCAGAGCTTAATTCTAAAGAAAAATGCTCTAAGAGCGCAATTCTTAAAGAAAAACGCTCTAGGAGCGCAATTCTTAAAGAAAAACGCCCTAAGAGCGTAATTCTTAAAGAAAAAGCGCTTTAAAGCATTTTCGCTTCAAGAGAATCGATTTGAAGACGTTTCTCTTGAAGAAAACTATTTCAGAAATAATTCTCTTGAAGAAAATCGCTTTCCGAAACTTTTCAATTACTCTGAAATTTTTTTCGGATTTTTGTTAATAATGTAAGCCATATGAGCTGGCTTGTTTGGCTCGCGAGCCAGCTCAGCTTGTCACATTTTGGACTCGATCTGAGCTGGCTTGTGAGCTGAAATAATTCGGCTCAGCTCGAGCTGGCTTATGCAAAGCTTTAGCAAGCACGTTATGCCATCTATGAGATATGTATTTCCAAATAGTGACGGTTTGTTCTAAGAGGATAATGCTCGCCCTCACAAATCGAAAGTTGCAAAGAAATTTCATACAGAAAATGACTTATGCATACTTACTTGGCCTACTCAAAGTCCGAATCTCAATCCAATTGAGAATATGTGGGCTGATATCAAGAAAAGCATTTGTGAAAGGAAAAAACAGCCTTCCAATCTTGCTGAACTTGACCGATATGTTAAGAAGGCATGACAAGAAATTCCTATACATACTATCAAAAATTTGGTTGATAGTATGTCACGGCGAATTCGGGCTGTAATTGAAGCAAATGGAGATGCAACTAAGTACTAGTTACTTAATACAAAATGTAGAGCAAATCTTATTTAAATAAAAATATTATTAAACTTTTTTTAGTTAAACTTTAAAATTTTGAGTTTCATATTGAGCTAAAAAGTATTCAGAGACTTTTGGCAACCCTTTGTATTAAAGATAAACTTAAACTTTATGCAGATATTCATGTAGGAAAAGATGTTAATGAACGTGAGGATAAGAAACTTCAAAAACATGTGTATGGGTGAACACAAATTTGTACAAACTATTGTGCGTATTGGAATGCTGCTTCAAGGTACACATGGTAAAGCACCTGATGAGGCAATTGATGAAGCATTAACTGCTAGGTATGATTTTTTTTTTTGATTTTTAAAATTTTTTTTTCTGATTTTTTTAAACTAATTTTAGGGATAAGATAATTAACCATAATATAGGATCAAACACGAATCAACGAGGTTCATCTTTATCATTTCGATCTCGAAAAGATTTACGACAAACAATAACAATTCGTTCACAAAATTTTTCAAAATCCATGTGAAACCGTTTTTATGTCACCTATCTCCACAATCCATCAATGCTTTCCACACATCGTCATAAGCCTGTTATCACCCTGGATCATGATAAACGTGATTTGTGGCCTCTTCATTTTGAAAAAAAAAGGCATAATAATAAGTGGCCTGTTCCTCACAAGATAACATCTGATTGTAAAATTACATATATTCGTAAAACTAATGAATGGAAATTTTCATGGGTTTATGAGATGCAAAAACAGCTCCGCGAAACCCAAGCGGATGGTTCTGTTCATGCAGTCTCCATTGATCCTGGTGTTCGTACACCCTTCACATGGTATTCTCCTACTAAAGGTGTAGGTAAAATTGGCCAAATGACATTGGACGAATTATTCGTTTATGCAAATATATGGATAATCTTCATTCTATAAGGGACAAGCTGGCTGCCTCTAATTCAAAACGTAAAAATAAAAAGGCCTTGCGACTTGATAATGCAATTTCTCGGATGATAAATCAAACATCTGCAAAGTGAAATTCATAAAAAGAGTGTTGCATTTTTTACTCGCGAATTTGATGCCATTATCATTCCTCCTTTTGAGGTATCAAATATGGTAAATCGAAAAACAAGAAATATAATGCGAAAAACTGTTCGTAAAATGCTCTGTTGGGCTCACTATCAATTTCGCCAACGTCTGGTAACTAAAGCTGAAGAATTAGGGGTCCATGTTATTATCCAAAATGAGGCTATACTTCAAAAACTTGCAGCTGGTTACAACCCCACAACTTCGGCATTTGTACATCTCAGATCCTCCTATTTTTTGAATACTCCCACATGGATCGAGATGAAAATGGTGCTCGGGGAAATTTTCCTCCGGGCTTTGCTTGATGGAGCCTTGATTCTCTCCGAAGATCATGCAGGAAATAATAGTAATACTTAGTATTACCTATTATTGATGTATTACGAACCTTAAGTCACATTGGATTTGTCACGCTAACTGCATTTTTGTTATCACGCTGTATATCTCAATTAGGATATCACATGATGCAAATAATCATTGATTTGTTATTCATTTGTGTAATTATAATTTTTGTTGTCAAAATTAAGTACTTTTTCAATTTCAGTCCTTGTAAAAAGAAAACTTTCAAACAAAATTAATCCAACCATAAATCATAATCCTAATCTTTCACTTTCCATCACCATTATCAAATTTCGCGAGCCTTTTTGCCCGCAATTCATCAATTGTCGGTTGGTCAACAATCATTGATGAAACTAATTCATTACCAGAACTTTGTTCGCTAATAGGGTTCGTTAAATTTTCCTTATTAACACTAACATCATTACTTTCCAAACTAGCTGCAATAGCAGCATCGATCATTGCTTGATTAATCTCATCCACATTCTGTTGTTGATTTTCCTGAATACCTTGTAAATTAGGGTTTGGAAGCGATTTGGCAAATTCATCAGCTTGACTTGAAGGTAATTGTCCTTTCACCACGAATATACTATACCCTTTAAATTATATAAAATATTAATATAATTATTTAGAAATATTTTTTTTTTTTTTTTGCTTTTATGACGTGTCATTCAAACCTTCATTTTCCAATTGATTAAGTAACATTCCTAAATAAGTTTGACTGATACTTTTTGGACCATGAAAGAGGGAGTCTAAATTGTACCAACGTGATGATATTCCACCAAATTTTCTAAGAGTAAACCTTTTTTTAGAAAAAAAATCAAATAAAGTTATTGAATCTAATAAAACTATTATGTTATCAAAATAAAGTCTATCGAACTCACCAATGTTCATGTAAATTACATATATATGCTATCTCATCCCTATAATATGAGATGAAAAATTTAAATAAGAAACATAAAGCAATGAATATCATATATATTTTAATAAATACTCAGGATGAATCCTTGCAATACGACCGTCTTCGGACCCAATTGGTATTATATCTATCATTAACCAACTTTGTAAATGAAAAGCGACTACTGAATTATAGCATTAGAAAAACTTTGTATTATGAATTACCAATATTCCATACTTTCAATGCATGACTTAATACCTACATAAAATTAAATAAATAAAACATAAAAGAGTAGAACGACATAAAATTTTCAAATTGCATACAAATCAAAAGACTTTAACATACTTGCACAGAAAAGAACCCTATACAAAAATAATAAATCAATAGAGTACATATAAAATAAATAAATATTTAATTAATCTAAAATACCAGAGTCATCCATATTTTGGCTCGAACTGGAATTAGCAATTCGGTTCTGGATATTTTCTTCAACTTCTTCGGTATTTCCTTCACTTAAAGCAGCTTGTTCCGCCTGATCTAAATTTCTGGCAATTTCACTTAAATCAACGGCTGTAAAATATTCTCCTATAAGAATAAAAATTAATAATAAATATTATGACATAATATGAGAAAATTAGACCTTTATATATACCTTGAAGAAGAGAATTCAGACAATGTTGAGCACATAATTGACCTTCTTGCTATGATCATAATAAATGTAAATAACTAAATAAAAAGTTATGAATGAATTATAGATAAGTACCTTTTCCCAAATTATATAGGGAACTACGTCGGACATTATCAAAGTTTCGACTTTATAGACGTTTTATATAAAAGTAAGAACCCTATCTAAAACTCTTTTTTTTGAAACAATTTACTTGATCTATCGGCCCGGCATTATAGAAATCAACCAATAGGATTTTTATATTAAAAATATTATATAATTTATAAATATAAAAAGATTGTCTAAATTCAATTCAATTAATCAAAACCATTTATATTTTAATATAAAAACTAATGCTAACTATTAACTAGATACAATAAATGGAAACTATTAAAAATAAGTAAATCTGAAGTAACTTTTTGGATCTATTACCCTTTTTTTTTTTTTTTTTTAGGAAAATTCTTATTTTAAAATTAAGTACTCTTTTCAATTCTCCTCACCTTCGATCCAGTAACATATTAATATATCTACTTAGTCTAGAAATTATAGTTTATTTTGTTTACATGTTAGTTAACCAGAATATAATATACCTATGAAGACTAATAGATAACAAGACATTATAATCTATTTGTTATATATTAGTTAACCAAAGTATAGTGTATCTTTGTAAACTATAATGTACTGAGATAGACCATCAAAAAAATCATGTTATATATTTGGAAGGCGGTCATTAGAAAAGGGGAAAATCTAAATTTTGGTTAAAATTTATATTATTAAACCACTTGGCTAATCACGATCATATGTACAAATTTGGTTTAATAATAAAAATTAACAAAAATTTTGGATTTCCCCCTTTTTTACTGATTGCCTCCCATTTTGTAATGAAATTTTAGCTGGTTCTATAATATAATTCTGGCTGAAATTTATAGCACATAATTTGTAAATCTGACTCAGTGTCATGCCAGTACTGTAGTAATATCATAGAACTGATGAAGAACTGTCATGCAATCTTACCTTTATATTTTTATTTGATTACTGGATTAAGATATAAAATGCTGAACTTGCAATCTGTTATTTATTTTTCATTCATAATCCATTCAATTGTCTGATTGAGACACAGATTGTCCAACTTATGATTCATATTTATTTCTCTCTTAATTGTCAGAGATATGTCATATTTACAATCCTATTATGTTTGACCCATTCAATTGCTAGATTGAAACACAAAGTGTTGAATTTGCAATTCTGATATTTGTCAAAAATATATTACAATCTATTTGTCATCTGTTTATACTAGTTCTAATAAACTTTTAAACTGATATTTTATTTATTTTATTTTATAAGTAGATTGATCTGCATTACTTTAATTAAAAAATTTTATTGATTACCATAATAATATAATAAAGATATATTTTATAATAAAAGTTATAAATCTTTAATTATTAATATAATATTGCACTCTATAATTACATTATCCAACTTTAGTTTAATTTTATTAAAAGTTGCAACTATTATAATAATTGCAATTGATTACATAATATTTTTTACATATTTTTACATTTTGCACTTATAAAAATAATTTGAATTTATGTCATAGATTGTAACTATTATTCCTTAGATTGTCTAGCAGGCAAATTTGCCTGCGAAATTAAAAAAAATTGTTAATTTCTTTATAAAATATTAAATATT
>CAMKVN010003251.1:0-10978 GCA_946474995.1 Funneliformis geosporum
GTAAAATTTTTTTGAAATATTATTTGGGATTAAAATCAGGCTAGAATGGTTAAATCAAACATTATAATTCTTGGTATCAGACAGGCTAATTCCTAGTCAAGTTCGATAACATCATCTAGAATTAAGTCAAAATGCGCTAGAAGTTTGAATTTGATAATTGATTCATATAGCTAAAATGGATTCATAGGCGGTCAGGAATCTTTTTTGAGTACTATTTTGAATTCTGTCCCAGTAACCCCATATTTGCCTTACTAGTATAGTATAAGCAAAAGGATGTAAAATATTAATAAAATTATAGTTATCAGTTTCTATATTTTTATCATCTTCAATGGAAATATACTTATTCTTGTTTAAAATATTTGGGGTGGTATTTTGTAGGAAAAAAAAGACTTTGCAATAAATGTTTTATAGAAAATGTGTTATTAATAGAAGTACTTCCAGAAGTTGAAGCAATAGGTTCAAGTTGCTTACTACTTTTAGGATTAAAACAGAAGGTGTTTTTTGTCTAGTATTACATGTTTTTTGGAATCATTTTTTTGTTTATAATTTTAATAAAAAACTCTTTTAAGAATAAAATAATTGTTAGGACAGTAACAATATAACTTACTAATAGAGTTAAAAAATATTAATAAATTTTTTAATAAAGCATTTTATTTTCTAAAAATTTTGTTTTCAAAAATTTTAGGTGAAATAGGAAAAAGTTTTTTTTCTCTTTTTTTCTAAAAAATTATAAAAAAATAAATCATTATAAAATATATAGAATTATAATATATAATCATTAATTATATATGAAATTTTATAAAAAATGTATTATTTCCTTATTTATAGGATTGCTTCTCTACTAACTATTTTTTTTTGATTTCTTTACTAACTGTTTTTCTTTTGATTTTCTACTAATTTTCTCTCTTTTAATTTTTCTATCATACTAACTGTTTTTCTTTTACTATTTCTAATCTATTAACTTTCTCTTTTTTTACTTTTATATTCTACTAATTATTTATCTTTTACTTTTCTATTCTACTAATTTTTTTTTACTTTCATGTGAATTTTTTGAAGCATTAAATATTTAACATTTATTTTCTTTATTTCACAATTTTTTGTTTAGAAATATTAACCAATTTTCTAACTTTATTGCTATGATAGTATATGCTACTTTTTTGTAAAATTTTCTTTTATATTTTAACTTATATTATTTGTAATTCATTTTCAAATCATTTTAAATAAAGCATAATTTATATATAAATAAATATATTAAACTCGGTAAATTTACGAAATATTACATAATTGAAAGTTTTAAATTATATTTTATCAAAAAATATAAAACATTATAAATATAAATTTTTGTAAACTTTCAAAAAATTTTTATTAATATAAGTTTATATAATATTATACCATAATGTTATGAAATACTATGCTATAAACTTTTAAAATTTAGTATTTTCATAAGTTTACATAATACTTTACCATAATGTTATAAAGTACTATGCTATAAAATTTTGCATAATTACATACCCATAATATTTACATAGTATTACATCATAAAGTTATAGAATATTACATAAATACAAATTATATAATCTTACGATGCCTTATAAGTTTTCATAATATTACAAAATGTAAATTTACACAATATTATATCCTATTAAATTTACTTATATTAACATAATTGTATTAAACAGAATATTTATGTGAGTTCCTGATAAAATAATAAAGAGAAAATATTTCTTAAAAATAGCCTTTACAAGAGACCTAAAAGCAATTTAAAACCATTTGTCATTTTTGAGTCAAAAAGTATGTTTATTTTATTGATATTGATAATATAGAGGGAGATATAATCTAATCATTCAAATATAAAATATAATATAGAATTACATTAAAAAAGCTCTCAAAATCAAATATATACTACCCTTGAAAAAGTATTCAGTCAGTTAAAAAAAATATTTTATTTATTTAGGATTTTAATATAAATAGAATAATTAATATTTAATAAGTTATCCTTATCACTTAATACATACTTCGATTCTATGTAATATGTTTTCTATAAGTTTATTATAAGTTTCAGACAGAATTTTTCTCTATTTCTTTTACAAAATTTCTTCAAGTTCATGAAGATTTTTTGGATGTATAGAACATTTACTATACCTTTATTTTAGTTCACTTCAAAAATATTTAATCAGATTAAGGTCTGAATATTGAGAAAGCCAATCAGAAAATACTTTAACCTTTTTTGAGCAATCCAGTTTTTGATATTTTTTGCTATATAAAACTGAAGTATTATCTTAGAATGCATAAGGTTACTTATAATATTTGGATTGAATGAATAGTAATAAATTTTTTCTTTAAAATGTCAATATAATCTAGCTAATTCATTTTTTCCTTAACTTTTATTAGTAGTCTCAATTCTTTTTCTGAAAAGCATCATCATACCATAATATCACCACCATTATATTAGATTATAGAAATCAAATATTCAATATTATATCGGGTACTATTTTCTCTTTAAATATGAACAGGTTCATCATTTTTAAAAAGAGTAAATTTGATTTATCACTTCAAATTACTGTTTTCTATTTTTGAATTGATCAACTTTACTGCTCTATATACTATTTTAATCGATTTTTATGTTGAGATTTTGTAAGAAGTGGTTTTAATACTGCAATAAATTCCCATTTGATAAAGAGTTTTACAAATAGTATCTTATGAAACTTTTTTATTTTTTAAATTTTAGAACTTGTGATGAATTTCACTAAGAGAAATCAATTTTTCTTATTTATAATTTATTTTGGATTTGATGATCATCATTATTCATGGAAAATAATCTTCTAGTTTTTTTTAATATTTGATTCATTATTAGAATTAACAAGTTAGGTGATTGTATCTGTAACAGTATCTTCAAAAGACAAACAATAGCTTCATGAGTTTTTTCAGCTATTTGCAAACAGATTATTTTTTTACATTTAAATTCATTTAATTCATGACTTTTCTCATATCAAATGATGTAGTTTAAAAAATAGAAATGTTTACATTTTGGTTTATTAATCTGATTTATACATTATTGTACAAATATAAACATATGCATGTTATCATTAAAACCAAAGGATTTATTTTAAAAAAAAATAACTAGTTAAATGTCTGATCTTGAATAATTTAGAAAAAGCTTAATCAGATACTTTTCTAAAAGTAGTGTATTTTCTAACATTTGGCTAAATTTGTCAAAACTTTTAATTCTGTAAAAATGATTATGAAGTGATCAAATAAGCATAATTAATCACTTGTAAATGAATAAAGATCAATCAAATTATAAGATCTTACTTCAACCAATATTTCAAAACCTTAAATAACAAATTTTTTTCAAAAGATAATACAGGATTTCTACAAGCATTGTATTTGAAAAATCATTACATGCAATTTAAAAATTATGACTTACTTCATAACATTCTCTTACCACATCTATAACTTCAGACTCTACAATATTAAAGTAAATTTTTGAGTTATTATACGTTTATCAAGTGAATGTAATTTTTTCTTTTCTAAGTGTCTTTACAGATATGAAAAACCTTATTTTTTTTAAACTTCAGATTTTATTTGAGATTTTTGATGAGGTAATGTCAGTTTTTCATATTTATCATTAATTGTTTGACCTTTACGTGACAGTCTACAAATTTTAAGTAAGTTAAAATATTGAGAATACTATCAAAAATTTAAAATTGATTCATGAAATGGATCTAGTAGTTTACCAATATATGGATTAAGAATCTTTATGACAGTTTCAAAGATTAATATTAAAGCTTCTTATAAATCGAATCAGCTTGCAAGTCTTATGAGCTAGCTCGCTAAAGCTCAGCTCAAGCTATTATAAAGTAGCTTGTGAGCTGATTAAGCTAGCTTATATTATGACTCAACTCATAGTGTAGCTCAGATTGTTAGCTTGGATTTTTCATTTTTATAAATAACAAATCCAACAGATTAACTTTGAAAAACAATATTTTAAGTAATAATTTCTTTAAAGTTAAATAGTTTTGGTAATATTTTCTTCAAAGAAAATAATTCTGACAAAGTTTATTTCAAAGAAAATGATTTTGGTAACATTTCTTTGCAGAATAATATTTTCAGAGCATTTTTTTAAATAAACACTTCCAGAGCGTAACTTTTACAAAAATGCTTTCAGAGTGTTAATTTTAAAAAAAATGCTTCAGGAGCATTACTTTTAAATAATAATGCTTCTAAAACATTACTTTTAAAAAATGCTTTCAGAGCGTTACTTTTAAAAATTATATTTCTGAAAATGTTATTTTTAAAATTAATGCTCATGAAGTATTTTTATTTAAATAGTATATTCCAGAAGTGTTATTATTTAAAATTAACACTCTGAAAGTATTTTTATTTAAAAGAAACATTTTTTTTAAAATAAACATTTCAAAAATTTTTCTTTTAAATTATTTCAGAAGTAATCTTATTTAAAATTAACATTCTAAAAGCATTTTTATTTAAAAGAAACATTTTTTTAAAAAAACATTCTGAAAATATTTCTTTTAAATAAAAAGTTCTGGAATTTTTTTTAAAATAAACATTTCAGAAGCTTTTCTTTTAAATTAAAGATGCCTTCCTAAACTATTTTTAGAAAATTTGAGTTTCGAGATATTTGAGATAAAACTATTTATTTATAATAAATATCTTTACCTAAATTTTTAATAGGTTTTCTTAAATTCAATTAAATTTCATCAGATTTAAAAAAAAATTATTTTAAAGGTTTCAAAATAGTTTCACAATTTTTTAATTACATGTTAAAATAGGTTTCAAACAGTATTATCGCCAACTAGTTTATCCTCTTCAAATTTGCTTGATTTTGATTCTATATATTTTTTAATATTTTTTAGTGATTTTTTGTTAAAATCAAGATCATAATCATATTAGCTAATTTTAATTAATAATACTTAGGATTTAGGTATTTTAGACAAATAGTCTATATAACTATCATTATCAAGAAGTTCATACTTATTATCTGGATTATTATATTACTTAAGTTTGCTGAAATATGAATGTTGATCTTCTTTAATTATTTTTTTTATTTATACTTTCTGTAGTAAAAAAGATAGAAAGAAATATAAAAAGGTAAATAAAGATTATGTATATTAAAGACAAAAATTAAATTAACAAATATATTAATAAGCAAAAATTCTTAGTAATTTTACAGATTTAAAAGTAAAAAAATTCAAAAATTATAAATTCCACCTTTATTATTACCATTTCTAAAAATTTATTTTGTTTTAAAAATAAATTTTTAACTGAATAAAAATATGAGGATTTCTATGATTTCTATAATATTACTTGATTTAAAATTTTTAAATAAAATTTAAAAGTCAGGAAAAAATCAAAAATTGTATTAGAAATTAATATTGAAAGTTAAAATAAAAAAAATAAAAAAAACGACTTCAAATTATTATAATTATATTGCAGTTATATCATGATTTTTTTAACTACATACTTTAAGAATCTATATATTATATTATTATAATATAGGTTAAAAAAATGCTCCTTTATTATAAAATAAATGGAAAATAGCTTACATTATTAAAAAGGTATCAACAAGCAAAAGAAAATGTTATATATAAAAAATTTTATAAATTCTGAATTTGTTATAAGTAGTTTCTTATATAAGATACAGTAGCTTCTAATATATATATATATTTTATAAGGCTGAAATAATTAGCTAAACAGTTTTCATAAGACATATAAGATTAGCAAATATATTATCTCAATTTATTGTAAATAATAATTAATTAACTAATACCTATTCTGGTCAAGTTCAATTTCTTTTCAATATATCATTTATTTATCAGAAGGCTCTAAAAAACTATTAACTGCAAAATTAATATTATTAAAAGATCATCAGAAATTGATCTTCAAATTTATAGTTAACTTGGTTGACAAATATAACAGATTGATCCTATTTGACTGATAATCCATATTTATCATATTATTATATTTGTTAATTTTATTAAATTTGTTATATTTAATAGATTTATAATTATTTATTATATTTATTATATTATATTTATTTTATATAAAATAGCATGCATTTTCCCTTAAGTTTAAAGATAACCTAAGATTGAGTTTTGCTAATAAACTAAGAGTTGTGTCTTCATACAAGTATAATTGTAATAAAGTTATTATAATTAAGTTAAAAAACTAAATTTAAATTGTTAAAGTCTTATTTTTAGTCTTTTGACTAACTATACATTATTTGGTCTTTATTAAATGATATAAGAAATTAAATACTAGTAAAATTTGATTTTTTATCAAATCAAAAGAAATGAATTGAATATTTGTAATATGAAGTTATAGAATATAATGAATTTTATAAATTAAGTAGTAATTATATTATACCTATACATAGTATTTTAGAATGATTTTTGCTAAAAAAATAATATTAAGTAATAAAAATCCTATAAATTATTTGTCAATTATTTCTATAAATAAAAAATATATATATAAAGGATTTGAAACTTTAATAAATGTGAATAAACTATTTGACTATTACTTTAAATATCTATAATTATTTTAAATTGTCTTTTTGGTAAAAAAGTATTTCATGTTAAAAAATGTAAGTATCTGATCAAAAGACCATAAATCATCATTGGTTGAGTCAGAAAAAAAGTCTTATCACTAGTCAAATAATTCATTTCATCACTTTCTTATAATGCTGAAAATTGGCCAAAATATAGTCTAATTCTGCTGATCATTGCCAAAAAATCAGCATTTTGAATAAATAAAAAATCAGTTATCAATCGGCATTTATATTAAAAATTAGTCAAAATTCAGTATAAATCAACTTAAAATCGGTCAACTATAAGCAAAAATCAATTAAGCAACTATTTATAAAATTAAACTAATAAAACTCATTTTTGTATATTTATGATTTATAATTTTATTTTATTATTACATAATAAATTACTCAAAAAAAATATATATTGTATTATATTTTATTCAAAAAAGATATATTTGATTTTTAAAGATAAGAAAAAATAAAAAAATCAGTAAAAAAACCACTAAAAAATTATTTTCGAAAGGCTAACCTTAATGTATTCCTAAAAAAAAATAAAAAAATAAAGAAACAGTTAAAAAAACATCAAAACACCACCTTTGAAAAGCTATCCTTAATGTATTCCTAAAAAAAAAATAAAGAAAATAGTTAGAAAACTCACTAAAAATCACTTTTGATTTATTTACTTTAATGTATTCCTAAAAAAGTAAAAAAAAATAAAAAAAAACAGTTAAAAACCCACTAAAAACTACCTCTAATTTACTTACCTTAATGTATTTCTAAATAAAGTAAAGAAAGAAGTTAGAAAACCCACTTAAAATCACTTCTGATTTACTTACCTTAATGTATTCCTAAAAGATAAAGAAAAAATAAAGAAAATGGTTAAAAACCCACTAAAAACTACCTCCAATTTTCTTACCTTAATGTATTTCTAAAAAAGTAAAGAAAAATAAAGAAAACAGTTATAAACTACTAAAAACCATCTTCAAAAAACTTACCTTAATGTATTTTTAAATAAAGTAAGAAAAAATGAAAAAATCCACTAAAAACTACTTCTGATTTACTTACCTTAATATATTCCTAAAAAAAGTAAAAATAAAAAATAAAAAGAATAGTTAAAAACTCATTAAAAACCACCTCTGATTTATTTACCTTAATGTATACCTAAAAAAAGTAAAGAAAACAGTTAAAAATCACTAAAAACCATTTCTGAAAGGCTTATCTTAATATATTCCTAAAAAAGTAAAGAAAAAATAAAAAAAAACAGTTAAAAAAAAAATCAAAAATCACCTTTGAAAGGTTTACTTTAATGTATTCCTAAAAAAAGTAAAGAAATAATAAAGAAAACAATTAAAAACCTATCAAAACACTACTTGTGAAAGGCTTACCTTAATATATTCCTAAAATAAGTAAAGAAAAATAAAGAATACAGTAAGAAAACTATCAAATACTACCTCTAAAGGCTTACCTTAGTTTTGAAAAGAGAAATTTCCTAAAAAATAAGAAAAAAGAAAGGAAAATATCACTTTTGATTTGCTTACCTTAATTTTAAAATAAGAATTTCTTAAAAAACAAGAAAAAAGAAGAAAAAGTTAAATTTCTACCCAAAAATCGTCTCACTAGAAAAGAAAGAAAAAAAAAAGTTTATTTAAAATATTCCAAAAGTTTATCAGTTTTATATTGTAAACTCAACTAAAATTCTGATTAATCCAAAATATAGATATTATTTTTTACTTATCATAAATATTACAAATGGATTATTTTGCATCATCTGATTGAAATGATATAAAAACCTTTTGAAAGAAATGATAGTTTAATTATTTTTTAAGAAAAATATCAAAATCATTCAAAAGGAATGATAGTTTAATCATTTTTTAAGAACAATATCAAGGAACAATAATTTAATCATTTTTTATAAATGATGATAAAATCGTTCGAAAGAAATGATAGTTTGATCATTCCTTATGAATAATGATAAAATCATTTCTTAAGAATGATAAAAAATCATTGTTCTAAAGAAATAATGATATATTATTCTAAAAGAATGATAAAAAAAATTATTCTAAAGAAATAATGATGAATTGTTCCTTAAGAACGATAAAAAATTATCATTCTAAAAACTAGTCGAAATCAAAAAAATTGGACATGTGATAAATCATTCATCAATCGTCTGTCAATCAGACATAATCTCAATCAGCCAAAAATCAACCTAAATTAACCTGTCTGATTTATAGTTGATTGGAGTTAAGCCAAAATTTCAATTCTGATTGGTTCAATCAGATAATGCAAAAATTATCTAATTGGAAACTTCGTCCTAAAGGAATAATAGAAATTGTCCTTAAGAGAAGATACAAATCATTTCTAAGAAATAATAAAGATAATCATTTTCTTTTGGGATGATACATTATCGTTCAAGAAGAATGATTTAAAAAAATCATCCCAAAAGAATGATAAATCTATTGTTTCAATAAGAACGATCAAAAAATTATCCTAAAAGGATGATAAATCTATCGTTTCAATAAGAACGATCAAAAAATCGTCCCAAAAGGATAATACATTATCATTCATTAAGAATGATTTAAAAATCGTCTCAAAGAAACGATAGATCATTGTTCATTAAGAATGATTTAAAAAATTGTCCTAAAGGAACGATGAATCAGTGTTCTTATTGAACGATTTAAAAAATCATCCCAAAAGGACGATAGATTATTGTTCTTATTGAAGATCAACAAATTGTTCCAAAGGAACGATACATTATCGTTCATTAAGAATGATTTAAATAAATCATCCCAAAGGGATGATAGATTATCCTTCTTATTGAATGATCAAAAAAATCATTCCAAAGGGACGATACATCATCATTCATTAAGAACGATTTAAAAAATCATCTCAAACAAACGATAGATTATTATTCTAATTGAATGATATAAAAAATCGTCCCAAAGGGACGATACATCATCATTTTTATTGAACAATTAAAAAAATCATCCAAAGAGACAATAGATCATCATTCATTAAGAATGATTCAATATGGTTTCTTTTGGAATGATTATTGTTCATTAAGAACAATTCAATATCATTCCTTTTGGAACAATGATCATTCAATTGGAATGATCAAACTATCGTCCCTTTAGGACAATACACTATTGTTCAAATCAACATTATTGTTCTAATCAGATGATCTGATTGGAACAATTAAATCATTATTCGTTAAGGAAAGATACAAATAATTCAATAGAAACGATGTTTCAATTGAACAATACAAAAATCATCTAATTGGCTAGAAAACTTTCAAATTAATCCGAAAAAAAATTTTCCTTTTTTTTTAAACCCTTTTCCTTTCTTTTTTCTGTATTTTTTTTCTTATCTTGAAGATTTTTACCATTTTTTTTTAGAAAAATTCTCATTTCAGAAATGTCCTTATTTTTTCTTTTTTTTTTTAGGAAAATTTTCACTTTAAAAATAAGTAAATCAGAAACAAGTTTTTGGGTGAATTTTTCTTTCTTTTTCTTGTTTTGTAGGAAAATGCTCATTTGGAAATAAGATAAGTAAATCAGAAGCAAGTTTTGGACAGATTTTTTGTTCTAGATTTCTTGTCTTTTTAAAAAATTTCTTATTTTTGAAAATAAGAAATGTAAATTAGAAGTGACTTTTAGGTAGATTTTCTTCTTTTTCTTTTTTTTAGGAAAATTATCATCTTGGAATTAAGGTAAGCTAACTTTTTGAGTGAAAATTTACCATTTTCTTTACTTTTTCTTATTTTTTTAGGGAATTTCTTAAGGTAAGCAAATCGTTAATGACTTTTTGGTGAAAATTATTATTTTTCTTTTCTTTTTTCTTATTTTTTTTAGGAAATTCTCATCTTAAAATTAAGATAAGCAAATCATTGGTGACTTTTTAGGTGAAAATTTATCATTTTCCTCTTTTTCTTTTTTTTTTTTAGGAAATTTTTTAAGGTAAGCAAATCATTAGTGACTTTTTAAGTGAAAATTTACCATTTTCCTTTCTTTTTCTCATTTTTTTAAGAAATTTTTTATCTTGGATTAATGTAAGTAAATTGTTAATGATTTTTTGGTGAAAATTTACCATTTTTCTTTCTTTTTCTTATTTTTTTTAGGTATTTCTCATCTTGGAATTAAGGTAAGCAAATCGTTAGTGACTTTTTGGGTGAAAATTTACTATTTTCTTTTACTTTTTTCTTATTTTTTTTATATTTTTTAGGAAATTTCTCATCTTGAAATTAAGATAAGCAAATTGTTGGTGACTTTTTGAGTGAAAATTTACTATTTTTCTTTCTTTTTCTTATTTTTTTTTTAGGAAATTTCACATTTTGAAATTAAAGTAAGCAAATTGTTAGTGACTTTTTGGGAAATTTCACATCTTGGTAAGTAAATCGAAGGTGACTTTTGTTTGGATTTTTTAACCTTTTTCTTT
>CAMKVN010003252.1:0-10971 GCA_946474995.1 Funneliformis geosporum
TTGCTTCATCTTCTTTTTCCTTCCCTTTTGGAGAAGGTGTTTGATCAATATCCATGATAATAGGAGTCGTTGTTTCTGAAGTACTTTGCTCTGGAGCAGTCTCAAGAGTTCTATTGATGTTTTGTTTTTTGGCTTTGTTGGTTACAAGTGGAGACGCAGAACGACCTCTTCGTTGGTTTTTAGTTTCTCCCTGTTTTTTAGGCATTTTTGGATAGTAGCAGAGAGATTTTTTATACTATAATTATCTTTCTAATAATTATATAAAAAGAGAGATTCTTATTGGCTAATTACATATCATGTGATTTGAGATTTACAAAAATAAAATTGAAACAAAATCATGTGATTGAATATAGACTTTTATTACTATATGAAGAGATATCTAAATAAATCTTTTAAAAAAATAAAAAGATTGAAATTAGAATTAGGATTAAGCTTATTAATACTTTAAAAATTATTAATAGTTTAATTTTTATTTACATAATAAGAGTAATATTATGTAATATTATTAAATCACATCTAAGCTTTTATTTAAATAAAAAATAATGTTAATATCAAGTTATACTTAATCAACTTGAAATATATTATGGATTTTTAGACTAAAATTTTATGAATTTCTGAATTTTATAATTGATTAAAACTTACAATTGGTTTTCTAACAAAATGTCTTAAATTTTAAATAAAATTTTGTTGGTTAGGTTGGCTATAATAAAAATAAAATAAAATAAAATAAAATTAAGAAAATTTTAATATAATATTTTATGAATTTGCTAAAATTTCACTAATCAAATCATAAGATGACGAAATACCTGTATCTGTGCCATTTTATTAAATAATTATAAAAACCCTAATCATCATATGTTATATGATCGACATAAAAAGGCAGACGTGCTAAAATATGCGGTGTTTAATTTAGCTTTATATAGTAAAAATAGTCGGACATAACCGTAACAAAAAAGTAAATAAAAAAATAAAACACCTTTTTTAAAAAAAAATGGTGCATGCAAACTTACCCGGGTTATGCATTATTGATGATCTACAACAATACATAAAATGCGAAAGTTGCGCCAATTTTTAAACTTAGATATTCATTATGCGTGATTGCGCAACTTTTTTCGCAAAAAACCTAAAAATTGACTAAATTAAAGTGCAACCAGATAAAAGATATTTTTATACGTTTCATTACTATTTGGGACGGGTCTCGGCAAATGGTTAATCCTTTGCTATATATATTTAAGGATTAAAAAATTTACATTCTCCCTTTTTTTTCATCTCAAATCGAGAAAAAAAAAATAATGTCTTCATTAAAAAATTCAAATGATTACCGTAAACAAAATATTTATTTTATCTTTAATCACAAATCAAAAAAAAATAATGTCTCTATCAAAAGCTTCAATTGATCTCGATAAACAAATTGAACCTTTTCAAAAAGTTTTATCGAATGCCTTCCTCAATTCCCAATGAATGTTTAGCCGCAATTTTCGGGAATCCTTGACGGGAAATGGGCGTTCATGATTATTAGTTAACCGTCTTTTGTCGGCGTGGGGCCATATTATAATATGACAAATGAAACACAAGACTTTGCGAGATCAAGGAATGTTTATTTACAAGCAAAAGGAACGATAGAGCCGATGACCAACCGGGCAGCATCAAACCAGAACTTTGTTAGACATTTAGTTTTATTTTATTTTATTTATTTTAATTTGAGTTTCAATTGTTGTTATCCTTATATCTGTGCCATCCTGCGCATTCAATTATAATATCTTTCGTTTGTTATATTAGTTATATTAGTTATAGTAATTATATTGGCTTCTCTATTAGATTAGATATCTCTGTTTATATTATTATTTGAAAAGAATTTTTTTTTTTGATAGGATTGTTTTGTGTTTAATTCATTTCAAATACAAATAAAGATACAATTTATTTCAACACAAATTATCTCTGGCTGAAAAGGAACGAACTAGATTGATTATTGTGGTTAAGATATTTTGTGACGAATAACTTTAAATTATCCTAAAAAATTACAAATGCTTAGAATACTTGATAAAAATGAAAGGTTAATAGTGATTCCGACGTATAGTAAGCACATTATTATACTCAAATTATCACGTGATACTATAATATCCGCATTGTTATCTACACTAATTTATAAATTACTTCCAGAGTTATTTTTTTTTATACTAAATATTATCTATATCCTACATAATCATTTTTAAGTCTTCAATCCTCATTTTGAATTTCTTTAAATTCTTTCACGCTACAATTTAAGTGAATGAATATATTGTAACTTCATATGACTAATAATATTATATGTAACCTAAAATTTCCTATTACCTGTAAAAAATATTTTTTTTTTTTATTTATATTATTTAAAAGAAAAGCAAATAACTTACCTTTCATTTATTATTTAATTCAGAATCTACAAAAAAAGGTAAGAAAATTTATTTTTAAAAAAATAATTTATCATATAAGAGGTTTCTAGAAAAATGAAGCTTTTGAGCATTTTTTATTGCATTTTAATTTTTGATAATGTTAGAATAAAAATTAAATTTTAATAAAAAATGCTCAGAGCCCTAATTTCCTAGCAAACCTTCCATATAATAACATATTAGGATTTTACAAAAAAAAAAAGTAAAAATTTTAAAAATAATATTAGTTATTAGATTTATTACAAATATGTTAATGAATATTAATATTGATCATTTAGATATATTAATATTAAAACAAGTTATAAGATAGTAAATATATAATCTAAATATAAATTTTAATAGCAAACATTTCATTTGATTAATAAAATTTATATATTTTTATTATTATATCATCAACTTATAAAAAATGAATATTTTGATCAGTTTTAATAAGAACCTTTAAAAAAGTTTTTTATTATTTAATATTTTATAAATTATCAAAACTTTTAAATTTTATTTTTTATTTTTATTAATACTTTAATAGAATTGCTATTTATCACTAATAGTGATCATTACCAGTATTAAATTAATCAATAATAATTAAGACTTTTATTATCTCATATAATTGGTAATATTTAGAGAAGTAAAACAAATATTCTTTTAGAAATAAAAAAATTATAAATCACTAGAAAATATAGTAAAAATAAAACAGGAAGGCGTGATATGGAATGATAAATAACATATGTAATATAAACATATGAAATATGTAATACTGATGATGATCACCACCAGTGATATGAAGTAATTTTCTATTTTAATACTTTAAATATATTTAATATATTTTAAAATATATTAAAATATTCCAAAAAAAAATAAAATTGCAATATTCAACTAATTATTAGTCTGAAGCGTTAGCGAATGACTATTTACTTTCTATGCATTGTGTTCATTTGTCCGCCCGCGTATTATTTGAGATGATGAATATTAGCTATTTATAAATACTGTAGTATATTTTCCTAAAAAAGAAACTGCCCGCAACATAGATTTAATAACTTCTCTCTAAAATGTGTTATATTTATTCTTATTAGACGTAATGATATATTCAATGATATTGACATAATTAATTTACGTGATCTTAAGCTCCAGACTTCACAATGGTGATACTGTTCCCTAGTTTAATTATAAAACTATTCAAAAATATATTTAAAAATATTATATAAGTATTTTGTAATAAAAAGATATGAAATTCTAGAGTTAATATTAAATTTCAACTTATTTTACTAAAAAATTATATTTATTTAGTTATAAGTAAAATTTTAATTTTTTTAGAGTTTTGTAGCTTTTTACTTATATTATTATATTATATGAAAGATTTGTTAGAAAAATAGAGCTTTAAGAATTTTTAATTTTTATTACATTTTAATCTAAATATTATCAAGAATTAAAATGCAATAAAAAATTCTCAGAATTTTTTTTTTCTAGCAAATCTTCTATATAATAAATAAATATATATTTATTATTCTTTATATTAAAAATATAATATAATTCAAGAATAACTTAAAATCTATTTGAATAATTACCTTTTTTACCTTAATAAAATTTTTTTTATTATTAAATTATAATATATATTAATAGTTAAATATTATTTATTAAGCTTTTTAAATTAACAAATCAAATTTTTATAATTTTTTATTAAATAATCAAATTTTTGCATTTTAAAATTTGATTTATTTATTTTTTACTTTATCTTATGAAGGCTATTTAAATAATTACTTTTATAATCTAAGAAATTTTTTTTTATTTTAATTTTAATATCAAAATAAACCAAAATTACCAGAAGATTTTGATCATATAGTATGCAAAACTTCCAGATAAAAATCTTTAATCATTATTATTTGAAACTATTAGTAGAAACATAATTTATGAATCTTACAAAACTTTAAATCCTAAATCATCTTAATTAATAATAAATATAATAAACATTATCTTAAAAAATTTGTTACAATAACAATAACAAATAAGTATAGATATCCAATTTATAGAAGAAGTGATAATAGAAAAACAATCAAAAAAAGAAAAATTCTTATTAATAATAAATAGATTATTCCTTATAATTCCTATTTATATCAAAAATATGATTATATTATTAATGTTAATTTATATATTCAAGTTTCTGTTCAGTTAAATATTTCTATAAATATGTTTATAAATATATGATTATATAATTATATTTATTGAAAGCTTACAAGATAAAATTACAAAATATTTAAATACAAGATATACTTCTGCTATTAGAGACTATTTAATTTTAGTTTACAAGAAAAATCACATATACTTAAAAGACTTTCAGTTCATTTAAAAGATTAATATAATATTATCTTTTAAGAAAATGAAGACTTTTCAAAAAAATTAGAAAAATCCTCTTACATAAAATTAACCCGTTATTTTCAAATGTGTAAAAATAATCCATTTGATCTAATTATAAGTAACTTACAATATATTGATTTTTCAAAACATTTTATATGAAAAGTTAGAATTGGCAATGATGATAAAAAGGTGATAAAAAAGTGATTTCTAGACAGTCCAATAGATAAGGAATAATTTTATTTAAGAATTTTATTAAATTTAGTCAAAGATATTACCTCTAAATTAAATGTATATACAAAGAATATTATATATAAAGAAGTGTTTTAATTTAAAATTTATATAAAATTTGTATATATTAGAAAGTTGTATATAATTTAGATATTATTTGTATATATTTTGTTAATTAATTTATATATAGAAAGAAATTCTTTAATTTAAAATTTATATATATTTAGATTTAAAAAAGTATTGATTTATTTTAATTTGTATAGTATATAGTTATAAAAGTTTAAGTATTAATTTATCTTAAATTATATATAGTTATAAAAGTATTTTATTTAATTAATTTTATATATTTAATTTTGTATATTTAACTTGTATTATTTATATTTATTTTTAAGTATTTAAATTTAATTGTATATATTATATATAATAAAAAAATATTACATGATACCTTTATAAATTATTTTATAGTTTATAAATAAACAATATATGTATTGGTTAGGATTTTGCCATATAGTGGCAAAATTCTAATTAATTTATATATGCTTATTGTAAACAGTTTATTAAATAAGTATAAAATTAAACTTATACAATTTCAAAATTTTAATTAAATCTTTTTATAATTATTTTTATTATATTTTTAACATCTTATATGCATTACATTGATGAATTCTGGGGTATTATCCAAGTCAAACTGCTAGTTTATCTTATATAAAATTACATTAATTTTAATATCAAAATTATATTTTCTTTTAATTTTTAAGAAAATCTTAAAAAAGAAATTTTTAGAATAAAACATTTTACTATTATAAAAAAAAATTAATTTTAAAAGGTAAAAAATAATAAAATAAATAATAGATAATTAAAAAAATGTTTCTATATAATTATTTTTATTAAAATTTACAAATCTATTATGTAAAAATTTTAAATATTCTAATTATCATAAATATATAATCACATAAATATTATTGTTACCTAATTATATTGATTAGGCAGATTAAAATCAATTGAGTAACAGTAAGATTTAACTTAATTTTTATGATGATTTAAAAGAGACTTTAATTATATTATAGCTTGATTAATATTAGTATTCTTTTACAACTAAGTTTTTGAATTAGGAGATATATGTAAAGTTCTGAATAAGTCAGATTAAGCAAGTTTTTATCAAATTTGAAAAAATAAATCAAATCAAATCAAAAAATTTTTAAATCTTAATTTAACTCAATTTGAGTTATATTTAGTAAATAAAAGTATATTAGATAATTTGTCCTAATTGAACGATAAAAAATCATTCTAAAGGAATAATAATAAATTATTCTGATAGTACAATAAATGATTATTCTAAAGGAATAATAAAAACAATTATTTCAATAGAATGATAAAAGATTATTTAAAAGAAATATTAAATAACATTATTTTGATAAAATGATAAATCATCATTTTAAAATATTCTAAAGAAATGATAGAAAAATCATTCTATTAGAATGATTCTTCTATCATTCCTTTAGAATAATGTTTTATTATTCTATTAGAATGATATTATTTAACATTTTTTTAGAATAATGTATTATTGTTATATTAGAATAATACTTTTATTATTCTTTAAGAATAATATATTATAGTTTTATTAGAATGATTTTTTTTATCATTTTTTTAGAATAAAGATTTATTATTTTATTAGAATGAAACTTTATTTTTTTTAGAACAATTTATATTATTTTATTGGAATGAATTTTTTATACTTCCTTTAAAAATATCGTTAAATTTACTTGAATTCAACTTGATTTTAACTTGAGTTTTGTTTGATTTTAGACTCAAATTTTGATTTGAGTTTAGTTTGAGTTATTGAGAGTTAAGTCAAGTTTAATTTGAGACTTAACTTAAGTTAAACAAGTCAAAATTTTTTGACTTAACTTAACTTAACTTGATTTAACTCATTTAATTCAAAATTGATTTAGCTTATTCAGAACTCTAAGTATATAGACTTTTAATTCACTATATGTAACCTGTAATTTCTTTAATATTAGAAAATTCTCTAATAATGTTATAATAGATATATTATAACCAAGATGGTAGTACACAATAAAGTATTTAATAATGTTAATACTAAGCTTATTGATAATTCTAAACACAATTGATAACATAATGCAATTTGTTGATATAAAGTAAGTTAATGATACTAAATATAGTTAATACAAGTAGGGTTGATAAAAGCAAGTTATTTTGTATAAGATAATTTAACAAAAAGTTTTATTAACTTATAAAATTAAATTCTTAAATTTTTATTAATACATAATAAAACTCAGCTTATTTATAATAAAATTTACATTAAATTGTTATTTATTACATAAAAATTATATAATAATTCTCTCATTTTTCTATATAATTCTGCTATAATAATTGAATAAAAACTATCTAATTACTATACAATAATCCTATAATTATAATATATTTATATTTAAATAAATATATTATTTTTTAATTATTACTACATATTAATATTTAGCCTTTGATTAGTTTTTTCTTGAAATTCCTTTTTGAAGTTTCTAGTTTAAAAAATTATGCATGTTATCATAAGTTAATGATCTATTACTTATCTATTCATTAATTAATTTGATTAATTTTATAAATCATCTATGCATGTCATTATATTATAAATTTTTGACAGATTAATTTTTGTGATCTATATATTGATCACATTAGGGTTCCACAATTTGATTTGAAAATCAAATCAAATACAAATACAAATTTATATTTGATTTGATTCGATTAAATTCAAATCAAAGAATCATTTATTTGATCAAATTCAAATTAATCTTTGATTCGATTTGATCAAATTCAAATCAACTATTCAAATATTTGATTTGATTTGAATCAATAGTAAAACCATCTCCAAAGCTTCAGAAATGGTATTAATTAAGAAAAATATAGTAAAAAATACCTCTGCAGCTTTGGAAATGCTTTTTTTATTAAGTAAAATATAGTAAAAAATGTCTCTGCAGCTTCAAAAATGCTTTTTTTACTAAGTAAAACATAGTAAAAAACGCCTCTGCAGCTTTGGAAATACTTTTTTTACTAAATAAAATAGCAAAAATGCCTTTGTGGCTTCAGAAATGCTTTTTTACTTAGTAAACATAGTAGAAAACGCCTCCGCAGCTTTGGAAACATTTTTTACTAAAAAAATATAGTAAAAAAAGCATTTCCGAAGCCACAAAGGCGTTTTTTACTATATTTTACTTAGTTAAAAAAGCATTTTCGAAGCTACAGAAGCATTTTTTACTATATTTTTCTTAATAAAAATGCAACTGTTACTAAACTTACTTTGTAAAAGCTATCTTTAAAATTTTTTAGTATGATTTTCTTAATTAAAAATTTGGAATAACTTTATTTTAATATATTATTATAATAATTAAAAAAAAATTTTATATTTGATTTGAATTTGATTTGATTTGATTTGATTTAATTTGATTCAAAAATATCAAATCAAATTCAAATTGCTTCAATAATTGATTCGATTTGATTTTGAGGAACCCTAGATCACATTATAGATCATTTACTATACTACAATTTTCTATTTTTTTCTTTAAAGGTCACTTTGATTATATTATATAATAGATCTTATTTATTATATAGGAGCTTATTAATAGAAAAGAAGAAAATCTAAAAAAAATCAAAATTTTACTTCATATACTAAATATAATTTTTTTAGTAAAATAAGTCCAGATTTAACATTAACTCAAAAACTTTTTTTTTTTAGATTTTTTTCCTTTCTATTGACAAGCTCCCATATATAATAGTTTATAAAAGAAACGTAAATAAACTTTCTTACTTTTAAAAACTTATAACTCAACAATTATAAATGCTAGAAATATAGTTTTATATTTGTTTTAAACCTAAAAATTAGCTAATATTCAATAAAAATTTGATATCTGATTATTAAAACCAATTTTACGTAATTTAGTGATTTATATCATAAATTCTTACTTAATAAAATTTAAGTGTAGAAAATCTTTTCAGTAGGCTGACTACTCCAAAAAACTGATACTGAATTCCAATTCTCCTCAGCATCATTCTAACAAGTTAAAATTTATCTAAATCAAATCAATAGATCAGTGAAAAATCAATCAAGAAAATCATTATGTATCATATAAAATTTTTTTTTAAGTTTAATAATGCAATACTGCTAGTACTTTATTAGAATTCATATAAAATACAATTAAGTAAATTAAGAAAAAAAATGAAAGACTAACTATTACTCATAATTATATTTAAAGTCTGTTTGAATCAACCTAGCATCATCACTTCCTTTCACTAGACTCATTCTACTCATGTAAAATTACTACTAGCTTCAAACAAAAGATGAAGACTAAATCATAATTAATATAACTTTGTTATTTCCTTTCTAAAATAAATTCCTGAAAACAAACAAAAAAAAGTAACATTTCAACTAATAATACATATTTTCCAAAAAAAGTAATTATGAAACCTAACCATCTACGCTAAAGAATTTACAAAAGAAAAATCTAAATACAATTTTATTATATTTTTAGCTAAGTGTCTAGTCAATTCCAGATTATATTGATCACCCAGTACAAATTCATTCATATCACTAAGTTACAATAAAGGCTCTTCAGACTATTGCTTCCAATACTAAGATGTCTATCAATTCAGATTACAACTGACCTTCAGCACAGGATGAAATTCAAATCACATAGTCGATCAAGTCTGAAAATCATATAAAAATATTTTTTTTGATACTTTTACTAGGTATACGTCAATGATTAATATTAGATGTATATCTTTTAATAGAATGATATGACTTATAATACTTTAAAACTAACCCCTTTAGTATATCTTAATCCAGTTTAAATTTGCGTTAAACTTAGGTGAATAGGTGTTAATACTGAAGAAACTGCCAAACTAATAAATCCATAGGATAGAGAGATATGGTATCCAGTCATTATTCACATTTATCATTACAATTAGAAAGAGGATCAAAAATAACCTAAAATGATAGCCTATTCCATAGTTGCCTCGCTATATGTCAAAATCATCCTAAGAATCTAACTCAGGCTTCTAAACCCTAGTTGTGATATTGACAATACAATAATTAAAAATAATGTAATATCAATCACCTATAACCTACAACTAATGTTTCACAAAAAATCTGATTCAATCCGAATCTGATCTGAATCTGACAGATCAGATCGAATCAGATTTATCAGATTCGAATCAGATTTATCAGATTCGAATCAGATTTAGATCCAGATTTTGATTTGATTCGATCTGTTAGATTTGGATTGGATTTGGATTTGGATTTGATTCAATCCGACGGATTCAGATTTGGATTCAGATCTGATCCATCGGATTTGGATTTGGATTCAGATCCGATTTGTTAGATTTGAAATAAAAAATGCCATCCCAAAGTCAGACGCAGCATTTATTATTAAAAAAATTTAATTTTTAATAATAAAATGCCGTCTGAAAGTCAGACACAGCATTTATTATTAAAAAAATTAAATTTTTAATAATAAAATGCCACCCAAAAGTCAGACACAGCATTTATTATTAAAAAAATTAAATTTTTAATAATAAAATGCTACCCGAAAGTTAGATGCAGTATTTATTATTAAAAAAATTTAATTTTTAATAATAAAATGCCACCCGAAAGTCAAACACAGCATTTATTATTAAAAAATTAATTTTTATTAATTTTAATAATAAAATGCCGTCCTGAAAGTCGAAGGCGGCATTTATTATTAAAAAAATTAATGTTTAATAATAAAATGCCATCCCGAAAGTCAGAGGCGGCATTTATTAATAAAAAAATTAATTTTTATTAATTTTTTATATTAAAATGCTGCCTTGAAAGTCAGACGCAGCATTTATTAATAAAAAAATTAATTTTTATTAATTTTTTATATAAAAATGCCACCCCAAAAGTCAGATGCGGCATTTATTAATAAAAAATTTAATT
>CAMKVN010003253.1:0-10969 GCA_946474995.1 Funneliformis geosporum
TAATTTGGATTTGATCAAATAAATCATTCTTTGATTTGAATTTGATCGAATTAAATCAAATATTCAAATATCAAATCAAATTGCAGAACCCTAACATTTATTAATATATATATGCCAGAAAACCTAAAAATACAAAGTATTCTTATCTATATATTTATTATAAAATAATTCATTACTATATCCATTTCACCAGTTTTTTCTAGTACTATAACTTTAAAGCTTCTTTATCTACTTAATATGCTTCAAGCAAATTTATTCTAAAACTCTTTACAAAATATTTTTAAAGTTTTTCACTTCTTTTTCAAATATGCCTGTCTATTCATCTTGCTTTACTCATATAAATAATGCTATGAAAATTCTAATGATATTAAGAGGTTCTTTTATTAGAAAAAATTCTTTTATATTTGATAGAATAAGAAGTTAAATGTTAGTGAAAGCTTTTTAAGCAAAGTAAAAATAAAGTAAATTTTAATAACTTTTGTTATATTACTCTTTAAATGTTTTGTAATTCTATTTACATTTTCTTTGAGTCTAAGTTCATATTGAGATTAAAGCAGAAGAATATGTAATAAATTTTTATATCAAAATTTTATGTTTGATAATAAAGACATGTAAAATGTGCATTAAAAATCTTGACATTTAGAATGGTATTGAAAAGTATGCATATATAAATTTTTTCACTTGCTGATTAGCTTACTTCGATTAAAATCTTCAGAAGATAGTATATTCTGATAGGTTTTCTTTTTTTGAACTATAATTCAAAAAGGATTTCAGAGCTAATATACATATCATTAAATGCTATTCTGTTCTATTAAAGGTTGTAAGGGAAAAAATTCAAAATATTTTTTGATGATTGATTTATGTGTGAAATTATTTCAATATATAAGTATAGTTTTACAGATGATTTGTAAAGTATTACTTATTATATTATATATTTTTTTAATAAAAATTAAAAATGTGTTAATACATGTCTACATACTTTATGATGTAGTGAAGTGAAAAAATAAAATATGATAATAAATAAATATTATAGTAATTATGTATTATGCTATCACCAGGAATAATCTTCTCTTATTACTTCATGTAATTTGTCTAAGTTTCTTTACTGCGGTAAGTAAATTCCTTATCGTCAGATTTTACAACCTTAGGAAATCTTATGTCTTACAAGTATTCAGAATGCCTTAGAATTACTTCACTTGGTTTATGAACTTAAGGGTTTAAGAACTTAGAAAATTTAGAGAATTTATTTATTCTAAGTGACGAACTCAATTGAAAGTTAATGTAGTGGTTCACGATCAAATCCTAAATGATAGACACGTAGAAAGGAAAAGTATTTTTGTTTTAAAAGTTGATTCCTTTATTTATTACTTGAAACTCACAAGTATTTTAAAATTTACAAGAGAGTTCAAAGAATTTGCAAAAGAGTTAATTTACAACACGAACAAATTGCTATTTTATTTAACAAAATTAATTTGCTATGGCTAACTAATTACTACACTATAAACTAACTAAATTTGTAACTACAAGTGTTAAATAATAATAATAATAATTATATGAAGAATAATAATTATAAAGATAATAATAAGTATAATAAAAATAATAAAAATAAGAAGAATAATGATAATAGTTAAAATAATGGAAATATGAGGAATTAGGAAAATCTAACGAATCATGATAATCTAAAGAATCCAGTAAATCCTAAGAATCCTACGAATCTCCAGAATTCTGTGGATTCTAAGAATCATCAAAATCCAGAATTTTGCAGATCTTCTAATTAGTGATCGACATAAAATTAATTCCAGTAACTTCTGTAGATCACTTAATAATTCTTTGTAGATCAACTTTTCAATAGTGAATTTTTAGCTGGTAACAATGCTAAACTATAATTCTATGATCTGAAAAACTCAATACATATATAATTTATACAAAATATTAAGAAACTCATTACCTACCAAAATGATTAGAATTATAATAGATTTTAAGTTATATGATAATTATTAGTATAATATTATAATTTAAATCCAAACCTTTATGAGAAAGAAGTACTAATATCATATATTACCTTATTCAATCATCATTTTAACTGACTTTTCTTCTATCTATATATTAGAGGAAAAATAAATATATTTCTTATATGGTAAGATTACTTTAGCTGAATTAATTATTCCAATATATTTTAAGTAATCTTTTCTAAATAAAGTATAAAACTTATCACAAGCTATAACATACTTTTTTTATCACCGGTTGAAATGGATATAAATTGGCTAAAAATCAGACAGATGATTAATGGATGATTTATAGCTGATTTAGGGCTAATTTGCATTAATTCTGATTAACACAATATGAGTCAATCAGAAATATCAATCAGTCATCAATCGGCTATCTAAAATTGGCCTAAAAATCACCTAAATTTGATCATCAATTAACCTAAATCAGCTTAAAATCAGCCAAGCAAATCAGAATTAAAAATAACTAATTAATATTTATTTAAATTTTATTAATTTTATAATTTTATTATTTTTTCATAATTATTGTGATTTTTTTAAGAAAAATAAAGAATAATTAAAAATTCACTTCAAAAGTTTACTTCAATTAACCTATATAAGATTTATTTATAAAAAAATAAAGTAAAATAAAGAAATAAGTTAAAAATTCCTTCTTAAAATTACCTTTGATTGACTTATTATAGTGTATTCCTAAAGAATATAAAGAAAAATAAAGAAAAAGGATAAAAAATCCAAACAAAAGTCACCATTGATTTACTTACCAAGATGTGAAATTTCCCAAAAAGTCATTAACGATTTGCTTACCTTAATTTCAAAATGTGAAATTTCCTAAAAAAAAAATAAGAAAAAGAAAGAAAAATGATAAATTTTCACCTAAAAAGTCATCAACGATTTGCTTACTTTAATTCCAAGATGAAAACTTCCTAAAAAATATAAGAAAAAAAAAAGGAAATGGTAAATTTTCTCACTAACAATTTGCTTACCTTAATTTCAAGATGTGAAATTTCCTAAAAAAAATGTAAATTTTCATCCAAAAAGTCATCAACAATTTGCTTACCTTAATTATAAGATGAGAAATACCTAAAAAAAATAAGAAAAATAGTAAATTTTCACCAAAAAATTATTAACAATTTACTTACATTAATCCAAGATAAAAAATTTCTTGCCAAAATGAGAAAAAGAAAGGAAAATAGTAAATTTTCACCTAAAAAGTCACCAACAATTTGCTTATCTTAATTTCAAGATGAAAATTTCCTAAAAAAATAAGAAAAAAGAAAAAGAAAATAATAATTTTCACCAAAAAATCATCAACGATTTGCTTACCTTAATTACAAGATAATTTTTCTAAAAAAAAGAAAAAGAAGGGAAATCTACCTAAAAGTCACTTCTGATTTACATTTCTTATTTTTAAAAATGAAAAATTTTTTAGAAAGACAAGAAATCTAGAATAAAAAATCCGCCCAAAACTTGCTTCCGATTTACTTATCTTATTTCCAAATGAGAATTTTCCTACAAAAATAAGAAAAAAAAAAGAAAAATCCACCCAAAAACTTATTTCCGATTTACTTATTTTAAAATGAAAATTTTTCTAAAAAAAAACAAGAAAAAATAAGGAAAATAATAAATTTTCACCTAAAGAATGATTTATCATATTTTCGAAATGAGAATTTTCCTAAAAAAAATGGTAAAAATCTTCAAGATAAGAAAAAAATACAGAAAAAAGAAAGGAAAAGGGTTAAAAAAAAGGAAAATTTTTTTTGGATTAATCTGAAAGTTTTTTAGCCAATTGGATGATTTTTGTATTATCCAATTGAAACATCATTTCTATTGAATAATTTGTATCGTCTCTTAGGAGACAATGATTTGATCGATAGTGTATTGTCCTAAAGGAATGATAGTTTGATCATTTCAATTAAATGATTTTGTATCATCTGATTGGAACAATGTTGAATCATTCAAATCGAATCAAAAAGAATAATATTGAATTATTCTTAATGAACGATGTTGAATCATTCTTAATGAATGATCATCATTTCAAAAGGAACGATTTTTATCTTTCAAATCAAATGATAATCGTTCCAAAAGAAATGATATTGAATTGTTCTTAATGAACGATAATCATTCCAATAGGAATGATTTTTTTATTGTTCAAATCGAACGATCATTATTCCAAAAGAAATGATTTTTATTGTTTAAATTGAACGATAATCGTTCCAAAAGGAACGATGTTAAATTATTCTTAATTAACGATGATCTATTGTCACAGAATGATGATTTTTTAAATTGTTTTTAATGAATAATGATGTATCATCCTTTTAGGACAATTTTTTTGATCATTTAATAAGAACGATGATCTATCGTCCCAAAAGGACGATTTTTAATCATTCTTATTAAAATGATAAATCTATCATCCCTTTGGGACGATTTTTTAAATCGTTCAATAAGAATGATGATTTATCATTCCAAAAGGATGATTTTTTAATTGTTCTTAATGAACGATGATGTATCGTCCCTTTGTGACAATTTTTTTGATTGTTCAATAAAACTGATGATCTATCGTTCCAAAAGGACGATTTTTAATCATTCTTATTGAAACGATTTTTTAAAATGTTCTTAATGAATGATGATGTATCGTTCCTTTAGAATGATTTTTAAATTGTTCTTAATGAACGATAATGTATCGTCTCTTTAGAACAATTTTTTGATCGTTCAATAAGAATGATGATCTATTGTCCTTTTGAGATGATTTATTTAAATCGTTTTTCATGAATGATGATCTATTGTCCCTTTAGGACGATTTTTAATCATTCTTATTGAAACGATAGATTTATCGTCCTTTTGGGATGATTTTTTTAAATTGTTCTTCTTGAATAGTAATATATCGTTCCAAAAGGAACGATTATCTTTATCATTTTTTAGAATTGATTTGTATCTTCTTTTAAGGACAATTTTTATTGTTCCTTTGGGACAAAGTTTCCAATCAGACGATTTTTGCATTATCTGATTAAACCAATTGGAATTGAAATTTTAGCTTAACTCCAATCGATCATAAATCAGACAGGTTGATTTAGGTTAATTTTTAGCTGATTGATGATTATGTCTAAAGATGGTACAGCAATTGATTTCAAATTTACAAAATGTTGCAACATAAGCTAAAATTAGTTGCAACATATATAGGTTAAAACTAATTGCAACGTAAGTTGCAACATTAAAAGTTACAATATATTAATTACAGTTCCCATCTTTAATTATGTCTGATTGACAAATAATTGATTGACAATTTATCACATGTCCAATTTTTTTGATTTCGATCAGTATATATTTCAGGATTTATTACCATCTGTTCATATTTATTAGTTAAACCTAAAATCTCTTTCTATTAGGAATACCATCATTTCTTACTACTTGTTTTACCAAAAATTTGAGTCTCTTTTTGTAATTCCTATAAGCTTGCTGAATAACTATTGCATAAAAATTTCTAAAATTATATTTATAGTAGTATCTAGAAATCAAGAATCTTTAAGATCGCTTTTTAAATATTTTAAAAAACTTAGTTATAGATTAGAAAGTCTAATCCAGAATAGAATAGATCACAATATTTTATTCTGCTTCATATAAACCTACAAATAATACATTTTACAATTTCACTAGACGATCATGTATGCAGATTATATAAATTATATAAATTATATAATGGATAAATTATGAATATAGTTAAGATAAATAATATTATTATTTAGTTAAAAGATATTATCTCCTATTTACAATTTTGTAGAGAATTAAAATATTTTTTAGCATTAATTAAGATCTGATTCTTACATTTTTTTATAAAGAATCCTAGTACTTATTAATATTAATTAAGCTATAGAAGGTTAGTTTCTTTGGAATCGGTTAATGAATGTGATTTATCTTCAGTTTCAGCTTTGAAGCAAGAGTAATTTCAATAATTCTTCATTAAATCTTCAGACTCAACTTTATAAGCCTATCGCTTCCATCCATTATAATATACTTTATTTTGGTAATCTTCATCAATTTCTGCAAATAGCCATCTGACTTTTATGAACAATAGGTAGGTCTCTGATACTTATGTAAAATATCTATTATTTTATCACTAATATGGTCATAGAATGTCTTGGTTATTCCTTTCCCAAATGATCCAAAAAAGCAGAACACATGATAAAGACTATATTCTCTAGAAGAAAGCAACTCTTGCAAAGGAGCTCTTATATGATCAGCCCACTGTTGTGGTGTTTCATAAGGTCTAATAATGGATAAATAATCATATTGCTTTTCTATTTCAACCACTTTTTCAAACCAATTGTCATCAGTATAATAATGACAGTTTTATTATAAATCTTATCTAAAATGATCTTAACAGTTGCTCCGGGCATATTTATTACCAAATTAGTGATTTATATCAATTTATGCGTTTTTAACTGAATTTTAGCGATTTATAGCAGATTGTATCAAGTATATTATAATAAAATATTGGATTCATTTCTTCGATTACAAGCAAACCGTGAATTTATATAGGGTTATTCACATGCATGTAGATTGGTTTGTGGATCCCTCGTGATGAGGAAGTGCCCATATAGTTCTAAATTTCTAGATTATGAAAAACCGTTCTCTCAGGGAACGAACAGAATCATGTGACTTCGCGCGATGGACAAGAAAAAAATTTGGATTGATGTCGGTGCAACTGGCATATAACCCATTTTTTTTTTTAACTCACTCGCATATATTGGTTAAAAATCATTAGTCTAAATTGTATAAAAAAAAAAACATGTTTCAATGTAAAATTTATTTTTTATCGTTCACATATGAATGCTACTACAAATAATATATATTTTTTTGTTTTGAAATGCTACATTATGACTTAAAACATGAAATGCAGTTTCGAATTGAAAATTCGGGTGAGGTTGCTGGATGCTTAATCAGTTCTCTTATGACATCTGGATACTCTAAAATAGATACGATTACGAACTCCATCAATTCAAATATTTCAATGAATTGGAACCGGAAGTCCCAACTAAGTGAAAAACTGCAGATAATTCTTCTTCATCCTTATAGTCCCCTTTTCTTCTTAAAAATATTGTTCTAAGAGTTAGTCGATCTCCTATGATATAACAGTTAAAATAACAAATGAAAGTCTGTCCCTTGATCCAAATAATAGTTAAACAGAAAAAAAAGGCACTTATTCCTTGAATCGTTAGTGAACGAATTCTCTCTGCGAACCTTATGTCATAATTCAAATAGTTTAAAAGCATTGAGTTTAGGGAATCAATTCGTTCTTGAAGGTCTTATATGTATCTCTAATTGAGTGCACCTTTAAAAATTCTGTTTGAGCACCGCTCATTTCCAAAAAGACAACCTGCCGGCTGTTTGAAAGCCGGACTCCAATTATGTCTTTCATTCGATCTTTGTTGTAGTATTACCTTCGGTTACAAGCCGTTCATGTGTTGGTTCAATATCGTGTTTAATCCTATGGTTTACAATTAATATGCTTAGCTTTTGCTGATTGGTCTGTAATGGATACAATCTTACTTCTCATCCTATAGGGTCCTTTACAGTCCATAAGTACTTTTCCGATATACTTAATCATAATTTCTTCGAATTCATTTGCAGGTGTATATTGATACGTCAAAATTTTGATTCGGACTTTTCAATCGAAAACTGCAAAAAACAATAGAAAAAAAGAATAACAAAGCTCAGCTCATAAACGATTATTCAGCAGTTATTTCTTATAAATGGGTAGCTCTTTACTGACTTCCAGAATTCTTTCTAACCACTCATGCCAATCTATAGCTATGAATGGATTTTGATTATTCTGATCATCGTTCTCTGAACCTTCCGACTCATCTTCATAAGCTTTTGATCATCTTTCTCTAAACCTTCTGACTCATCTTCGAAAGTAACCTCAGCTTTTTGACCATCTTTTACTGGACCTTCTTCTGACCCAGATTCTTTTGACTCATCTTCGAAAACAACAACCATAGCTTTTTTGTAAAAGACACTTGCGGGTACATTTTTTTCATCTCCGGTTGGATAATCGGTTTGTTTGGTGTTATTGGATAATCACGCTTGCGTTTCTGACCATAATGACGACAATTATTAATAATAGAATTTAACAATAATACATATATTTAGGAACATACTTACTAAGGAGTGATAAGAAACCTCACGATTATAACTTCTTTGAATATTATGACACGCCATTACAGATATTGACGCTGATTTTTCCGCGACATACACACACCAGTCTTTATTGAAACTTCATTCTGCATAAAATAAATGTATTAAAATTCATATCATAAGAGGTAAATTATGTGTATCACATTCTCACTTCCATTTATTCTGAATTTCTTGAAATAATGCCATTCTCTCTTTGGGAATACTTTCTGATAATGTCAAAACGAATGAAAGAGCATCAAAATATGCGTTCGTAGCGACACGTTTCGTTTTACGATTCAGGTATCGATAAAATTCCAGTGGTTCAGGGTTGAACGCGACATCCATTCAATGATGGACTTAATTTTATCGGATAACTCGAAAGTGCAATATATACATATTTAGTCATGTTTTTTAATGAGAATTAGGAATAATAGTAAATATAGAAATCATATATAGAAAATCATGTAGTAAAAATCATGTAACGAATATTACGAAGTGAATTTTATTGAGAGTAGAACACCCTCTGAACACACTATAAGTTGTACTTTGAGGGAAGTTGATACGACCAGAAGTCTTACACGATGGGTTATGGTAGTAACTTATTGACTAGACTACCACAGTTTGCGATCAGTAGGGATGTTAAAGCCTGTGCTTGAACAGGTAAATAGATAAACTGCAGGTAACCAATAATATTTCATTGTATACTTTTTGATTTTGTATAATTCTCGTACAATAAAATATGATTGGTTATAATCACTTTCGTACAGTACATGCCTTTTCGATTTCAGGTTTAGCTATTTCAAAAACCAGAAATAGGTTAAATCCGGAAACAGCAAGGGTATGAAAAATTGGATTTCAGGGAATTAAAAAATTTATAGCAACGAAATATATTTTTTTTTTGTCAATTTTTGACATTGTATTTTTGTTTCTTTTTGTTAAATAAAATAATTGCGATATTTTGGTGGTTGTATTTTTTTGTTAATATCGAATGGTTTAAACTTCGGTCTATAAATCAGTCTACGGTTCGATTTTACTCTCAGACCGCCGAAAATCGAACCGAAACCGAACTGATCGAACCGTTAACATCCCTAACGATCAGGTGAATTGTATTGTACGAAAGAATATTAACGTTATAAGAATCGTACAGATGAAAAATTTTGCTAATAAAAAATTGAATCTCCTAATATACATTTAGGTATGATTTATGGGGTTAATTGTTTAATTAAAAAAGGCTAAGCCGATCATTACATAAACACAAGTACATAAATAATAGATTCATCATGACGTATTTTTTTGGTGATTGGTGATTTTTGTTGGTATAAAAAATAAATTTTTTCACGATATCATTTTTTTAAACTTTTTGTCAACGAACTATAAATTTCTTAACAAGATGACCAATGATTTATATTCAGTCGACTTCCTGTCATTAGACGTTCGTTCCAAAGATCTACACGAAAAAATTTCTAAAAGGCTTAAAGTTGAATATCTTACAGATTCCTATCATCAAGAATTGAAAGTAGTGAGTGGAATCATATTTGGACCTGATCTCAAAATCATTGTCTCTTTGCCCGTCAAAATAAAACAAAAAACAAAGAATGTACATTTCGTGGTAGACACGGGATCACCAAAAACGTTTGTCTGTGAGGAAGTATACGAATCCTTTAAAGTTACAATACCCGACTCAACCGTCCATCATATATTATTAAACAATAAACCTACTGTGGTTTACTTGCCTCCAATTAATTCAAACTTCATGGATATTAACGTTCTTGGAACTGAATATCTGAAAGCTGTGGGTGCAAATTTAACTGTGAATTTCGACAACGAATACGTTTCTATATCCTTTGAATATGATGAAATACGAATTCTTCCTCAATTAGGACAAATGGTGGAATCTAATATTTCAGTCGGAATAATTGGAGTGGGATTACTTACTGTGACTTTGTTTATTATTTTTAAAAAAAAGCCTTTCTTCTTTTTTGCGGTTGCAATTTTATTTTTATCTTATGATGCTTTTAATTACATACAAATGATTCAAGATAGATATTTTTAATAATTATCTATACCTCTTGTTCTTTTTCACCACATTTTCTATCATGAATGATTCCTATTGATTTAATATTAATTAGATATGAACTTTTTCTATGCATAATAGAATGAAATGCCTATCGTACCAAGGAACCAAATTGATTCATGCAATAGCTACAAATATATGTCTATAAACATGCAGTTTGAATTTTCAAGAACGAATTAGTTATTTTCTTTGATTTCTTAAAGTATATAATTTATACAATATTCCCAAAATACAACTTCAATATGATACTTGCATAGCTGTTGTAATAAGGAGATTCATCTAAAACTGAAATTATTCGGCTTGATATGATCATATAATATAAATGTAAATAAAATATTTAAAGATATAAATTTTTTAGAAAAATCAATTTTTTTTTAATAATATATTGATTTTTTATTACATTCAATTTTAATTTTTTAAAAAATTCTCAGAACCTGATTTTTCTAACAACCTTTTCATATAATAATAATGCATATATATTATCTTAACCAATTTTAGAATTTAATTTAATTAAGTTTTATCAATTTAATCATATAAGATCTTTGCAATAGAAAAAAAAAAGGAAAAAATTACCATAAAGTGGATTAGGAAGACATTGAAGATATTTTAAGGACTGTTTGATAAGAATATATTCAAATTCAGTATGGTGGCTATCACTTATAAACCGCACTAGTCCGAAATTTTGAATGGCGATTTCACGTGACTTTCACGTGACTTA
>CAMKVN010003254.1:0-10968 GCA_946474995.1 Funneliformis geosporum
TATGTCCTATTTGTTGAACATGTCAGATATATCATATATGTCAGACATGTTAGAAATGTCAACTATGTTAGATATGTTAGATATGTCAGATATATCAAATATAATAACTGCTATTGCAACTTCAGTTTTACTAAGAAAATTTAGTAATATTTTGCAGTTTCAGAATTATTTTATTAGTAAAAAACGTTTTTGAAATTGCAGATGCATTTTTTACTAAGTTTATTAGTAAAAATATTTCTGATATTACAAAGAAATTTACTATATTTTCTTAGTAAAATAATATCTTTAAAGCTGTAAAGGTATTTTTACTATATTTTTCTTAGTAAAATAATGTTTTTAAAGCTGCGAAAACAATTTTTACTATGTTTTTTTAGTAAATTTAACATCTTTAAAGCTATAAAGGCATTCTTTACTATGTTTTACTTAGTAAAAAAGTGATTTCAAAGTTGCAAATACATTTTTTACTATTTTTTTTAGTAAATTCCATCCCTAAAGCTTTGAAAATAACTTTACTATTGATTCAAATTAAATTAAAATATTTTAATACTTGATTTGAATTTGATCAAATCAATTTAAATATTTGAATATCAAATTAAATTACAAAATCTAATATAAATTAACTAATATTTGTAATAAAAATATAATATGGGGTCTTTGCAATAGAAAGGGAGGAAACTACCGGAAAAATAAAAAATGAGTTAATGCTAAATTTGAACATATTTCAGCCTAAAAATCATATTTGCCATGTAAAAGTAAATTGATTTTTCCCAGCAGTTTCCTCCTTTTCTATTGCAAAGGCACCATTTAATAAATATATTAAATAAAATGAAAATATAAATTATAAAAAAAAAGAAATATAAAAAAAATATTAAATAAATTAAAAATATCAGATAAATTAGACTTATTATAACATTAAAAAATCTGATTATATATTATGCAGATTCTTTAATCTTATGATCAACATAAAATCATTTAATAACCTGATTATTTTATTAATGCTAAAATTTTAGTTAAATGACAATAATTAATTTTTAATAAAAATTATAGAATTAATATTTATTTATTTATTTATTTAATATTGTTATTTGTTATTAAATATATAATAATTTATATAATTTAAATTTAAGCAATTAAATAATTTTAATAAATAATAGTATTATAAATTAATAATAATATTTTTTTTTAAAAAAAAAAAATTACTATCTATATAAGATTTATAAAATATAGGTCATATAATATATATAAACTTATTATAAAAGTTATGTGATATTAGGATTAGTTAAGATATTTAACATATTCTGTATAACACTTTTACCAAATAATCTGAAAAATTTTAAATTAGTTATTACTTAATTATATTATTAAGTTTATCAAAATCTTTTTTATAATTCACAAAGTACTAATTTTTATCCAATTGAAAATATAGATTTTTATTAAAGTGCTAACTTTTGCTTTAAGCAGTAAAATTTATATATATATACACATATGAAATGCAAAAAATTTGAAAAATAAATAAAATAAAAATAAATATTTTTAATTTAAGATAAATAATGATTTTAATCTCATATATTATTACCATATTATCTATCATACATTTATATTAAATAGATTTATAGATTTATAACATAATTCTCGATTGAAATAAATAAATATTGGACAAAAAATAAACACCAAGAAAAATGATTTTCTTTGCATAATGATTATCCGCTAATAAGATCAGAAAGACCACCCGTAATAATACTCATTGCAATTTGCGCACCAACTTTAGCGCCAACTTTAGCCACTGTTTTCATGGTGGAAGGTTGTTTGCCCCCATTCTGAATATTATGAGGTGGATTCTGATTGACATAAGCTTGAGGAGGAACATTGTGATGAATGTGAATTACTTGTGGAGGAGGTTGGACGAAAATGATTTGTGGAGTAGGCGCAACAGTCGCAATATCCGGAACAGCCGAAGCAGTTGGAACAGGTGTGTAAAATTCGTTTGCGTAAAATGGAGAAGAAGAATTATTGTTTTGTCTTGCGTTTAAAAACGAAGATGAATTATTATTATTTTTCTCATAATCATCACTTTCAAAATCATTATAATAATAAGTGTAATCGGACGATATATTTAAACCATTGAGAGTGTCATAAGCTGGAGGTAAATCATCATCATCATCGCCGTAACCACTATCTTGTCTTCTTTCTTGATTTTTCGATTTCTTTTGAGTAGTTTTTCTTTTTTGAGTAAAAGATGATTTGTTTTTGTTTAATTCTAATTTACAATCATCGTCACAATATTCATGTAAGTTGCCATATTCTAATAGTTTAGGATAAATTCCACAATTAACACATGCTTTTAATAACCCAGATTTGACAGCAACTTTTCTACATTTTTTAGAACAATATTCTAATTCTTCCCCAGTTCTTTTATTTGTCAAAACTTCTTGATTTTCACAAACTACGCAATAATTACTCATTTTAAAAACAGAAGGTAATTTAAGTTTGAATAAATTATTTAAAAAGATTGAAATATATTTTTTGATAAATTATTTTTTTTTCGTAATCATGGAGAGAGAGAGTATTTTATAATAAAATTGGAAAATACAAATTGCCTTTTGGAGCATATGGGTTTCATAAAGCATTCATTGTAATTGTAGTACATTCGAATTACTGAGATTTTATTGGCCTAAAAAATAACAATTTTCGTTGCAGCAAAATCATCGAAAATTCCAAGTCATATATAACAATTTATTTGTGAAGGAAAGAAAGGAGAAAGTTTTAAGATAAAAATGCAGAATGGGTCTTTTAATATAATTTATTTGAATTGTTAATTACATGTATGCAGAGAATAATAAGTAAAGTTATGCGTGATTTTTCTTCACCCAAAATAAAATATATATGTTATGTATTATTACCAAATTTTTTAATTGTATAAAATGGAGGAGGATAAACTGTCGAGGGAAGGTTTGCTTGTTCACTCAAGAATCTATCAGCAGATGTGGAAGATGTGGAAGGATGACTATGGTTGACACCAAAATTATAAACATTGAGCGGTGGTTGATGTTGAGGACAACTGCTGCTTCTACCATAAATATTTGAAATATTTTGTTGATTAATAGTAGGGAAGAAAGGACGTTGTTGATTATTATGTGGAAAGAATTGATTAGGAGGTTGCAAATGTGGTCGTTGATTCATCAACGGTGGAGTGTTCATTGAGATAGGAACCTTCGGAGGTAATTTCGGAGGTAATTTTGGAGGTATCAATGGGTTGATGGGCTTATTGATGTTATCGGTAGTAACAGTAGCAGCATCTGCAGTAATGGTAGTGGTAGTGGTAGTATTACTATTAATCGTGTTCCTTCTATCTGTATTCGTTGTGCTATTAGTTGTAGATTTCTCTGTAGTGATCGTTTTTTTCTCATCAGACGGTTCAAAAGACAATGGTTTTTCATCTACTCTAGCAGTTAGTGGTAAAGGATTAGGACAAATTGATTCATAAGCAGGAGGAGGCTCATCGTATGTATTATCATCTTCATAGATATAATTTTCTGTATGTTTATCTTGTTTTACTTCTGGATATAATTGATGAGTCGGTACCGTTTGTGATTGATTCTCCACAGCAGCAACAGGAGGAGGAGGAGAAGAAGAAGATGTACTTAATTGTTTTTGTACGATAGGAGTGGTGGTAGTGGCGGTGAGGGTGGTATTAATGGGAGTGGGTGAAGCAATGATGGTGGGAGTAGGTGTGATGGCGGGGGAATATATGGGTGTATGGGTTGTCGTGTCAATAGTAGCAGGGTTGTTTAAGTGATCTTTTTTTCGTGATCGTTCCTTTGATCGTTCATTCGATCGTTTTTCTGACCGTTCTTCTGATCGTTCTTTTGGTTTCTTACTAATATTATTATATTGAATTGTATTTTCGTTAGACGGCTCTTCTACTCTTGAACGACTTCTTTCTCTTCGGGTATTTCCAGCAGAATCCAAATCACCTTGCTTCCTAAAAAATCCCACGGAATCGTCATAAGGAAGTGCATCAATTAAAGATTTACGATCATTCTTGCCACTTCTCATTTCCTCTTCGGTCCCATCACGTTTATTTCTATTAAACATATTAGCAAACATTGAAGGTTTTGAAGATTTGTCTTCATTGTTACTACTATTACGATTATCTCTATCTGAGAGTTTCTTTTTTATTTGTTTTCGATCAGGATTTTTTACTTCCCCGTTATCAGGAGCAAATTCTGCTGGTAAATTTCTAATTTCTGATGATAATGGTACTTCGACATCATCATCATCATGTACCGATAAACGATCTTTTCTGACCTTTTCCCTTCTTTCATATTCTTTTATACCTTTATCCAAACTATCAAAAAAAAATAAAATAAAATAAAAAAATAAATAAACAAACAAAATAAAATAGATGAAGTACTATCAAATAACACGATTTAACGTAGACATACATTAAATAAATATTAAACCTACCCAAATTTTTCAAAGATTTTTTCACATTTCTTTGAACAATAAGTTCCCACTGTCGGTAATTCATCTTCATCTACTATAAGTTTTTCACAAATTTTACAATAATAAATTGCAGCCATTTATAAGAATGTGCGCGTACAATGTTTATAAAAAAAAAAGTTCGAGGTGTTCGGTGTAATGTTCAAAATTTCAGTTATTCAAATAGTTCCTTTTATAACTAAATAAATATTTTTTTTATTTGATCTAAATAAAAATAATGAATGGAGATAATCCCAGTTTTTAATTTTTTTTTTTATTTCTTTCTAAAAAACTTTTTATATCTATTACGAAAACGAAAAATCTTTGTGGAAAAGTTTTATTTTTGTAATAACCATACATTATGTTATTTATTTATAGGTTATTTTAAGGGGGATGTGAAAAATATGAGAGGTGATTATTCGAAAAATATATATTTGGTGTTTTTTTGTTTATATTAATGGCGGATATTGTTTTAGAAAAATGATGTGCAATGTGCATGTTGAATGGATGCAATTTAAGTCACATGTTTTTGTTTCTAAAAAAAGAATTTTAATGAAATTCATTTGTGAAAAAAAAGGATTATAACGATAATTTTTATGCATCCTTTCATAAACATTAACTAAATACTTCAAAACGAAACTAAAAAAGATAAGATAAAAATTATTTTTAAACAATAGGATTTGGTTGAATAATGGGATGCCAATATTTTTACTACCTTTATTATCATAGATTTATAATACGGAAGGATTATTCCGACGCCTTCCAAATCCTTCCGCAGCGGTATTCTTGAACATCACATGATAATCGTTAAGCTAAAGCGGCTGAACCAAATTAGCCAAGTCTTTCATATCTTATCTTAAAGAATGTAAGAAATTATTGTTTAAATGACGAGACACGCTATTTCTAAATAGGTTTTCGAAAAAAGAAAATCTTGAACTATGGTAAATATATATAAAAAAGAGAGATGTTCTCATTTGTTTATTTTATTATCATTAAGATTAACGGATACTTTAAATTTTATATCGGGAAAATTGTTTGATTTGGATGACGTTAAAGATTAAGATCAAAGAAAATTTTAATATGTGGCAAAATTTAATGAGGACATATTTTCTAATTTTAACTTATTTTGACTCATTAACTGCAAAGTTTTCCAAGATATTTATAATCCGGTGAAAATCGGATCAATTATGCGAACAAACAAGATTTTGTGGTTCGTACACGTTATTTATATGGGTATTGATTGTTTAAAGCGAAAAAAAAAAACTGTTAAAACAATCAACTGGATCTGTTATCTTTAAAGCCATTTTACAGTATATTTAATATCATGCACGCCTAAAATTATTTAACTGCTTGGCTTGAATAATTGATATTTAGCGAATTCATCAATAAAATTAGTCATGAAAAATTTAAAATGTTAATAATAGAATTAAATAATTAAATATAAACGTCTTTTATGAACATTGGAATTAGAAAATAGTTCATTCAAAAACTTGGAAAAATGGAAATAACAAAGCAAATGCTTATCACTAAAAAATTGAAATAAATACTTTGTGTAGCTATTCATTTGAATGTTTCAGGAGCGTTCTTTAATAATTGTTCTACGTATGGATTAGTCATGGCTTTATTAAGAAGAATGTGTGCAGTTGGAACTTTTTGCCTTATTTTTATGTAATTAATTATGAAGCAAATAATTATTTACGTATATTCGTTTTTTACATTAGGTGTGTAGATAATTAAATATATACACATATATATGTTATATTATATTATGCATGAAAATATTTGCATATTTCTCAACTTTAAAGAATATTATGAAATATATATATATATAGATATATTTATCGTTATGAAAACGTAAATTCATCTTCAAATCAAACCCTAATTTATATGGGAATAACACACATCATATCAAAAAAAAATGTGTTGACTAAAAAGAATAGAAATTTACAAATGAATGGTAACAAATGTTTATTCAGAATTTGAATATTTTTAGTATCAAAAACTAAAATATATTTAATATATTTTCTTTTTTCTTAAGGAGGCGCAGCGTTACAACTTGATTAATAAATGAATTTCTTTTGCATATACAAATTAAGTAATGCATTGGTTTTGACCATTTTATTAATATTAACATTAACATACACAAATTATGCAATAGGTATAAAAAAAATTACTCTTCAGTTTTATAATTTTGATGTTTATATATCTGTTATGAAAAAAGTTAGGAATCATACTTAACTTGAAGAAGGATATCCATCTTGTTTTTTATTCAAAGAAAATATTTTCCAAATAATTGTTATGAAGTCAAACAATGTAAAGATACCAATAGTATTAGGATATCTAATTGGTTAAAATAAATAAAAAGGGTTGTAACTTATAGTAACAGGTAAATATACAAATATAGTTGTAGTTTACTTATATAAATTTAAAAACAGTATAATTTATTTAATGCAAGAATTAAAATAAGCTTATTTGATTAAGTAATATAAATTAGATCATAAAGAGAATTATTTGATTTATTTAATATGATCAAATAAATAATGATAATTTAAAATAATAATTATTATATATAAAAATTGTTTTATATATAATATATATTAAATTTTAAATATATAAATATAAATTTATATATTATTAAATTGAAAAAAATCTTAAATAATATAAAATAAAAAAAAATAATTTTAAATATATTATATACTAAATATATATATTTAAACTATTTTTTAATAATTTTGAATTTTGATATATTGAACTTAAACTATTTGTTTATAATAAATAAAAATAGTATTAATTGAGAAAGTATTACAATTTACAATATTGTATATATTGAAATTTAAAGATTTAAAATTCACAATTATCATAATTATAATAAATATAATTTTAGAATAAATATTTATATTAATTATAATTAATTTATAATTTATAACTGATTATGTTATAATTAATTAATTGATTTATAATAAACTATATTATAATTAATTAATTTATAATTGATTAATTTAATATAAATAATTTTAAATATAAAAACATTAAAACCTTACTTTAATACTTAATTTTATTTATTAAAAATAATAATATTATAGTAATATTATTTAAATAAGTATAATTTTTAATATAATTTAAATAAAAAATATTTATATATTGTTTATTGAAATAACTTTTGATCCAATGATTACATTTTGATAAATATATGATTATTAGAACTATCCTATTGAGAGTTTTTCAACAAATATAAATTCAAAGTTATTGGATTAATAGAAGCAGAGATAATTTAAAATAAGTGACTATTATTGTAACTTTGTAAATTGCTATTAAAGAAAGCCATAATTTTTTAAACTGCAACCTGACGATCAAAATGATCAAAACCTCAAAAATGATAATAATGTTATTAATTAAATTTATATAATTATTTAAGTTTAATTAGCTTTTTTAATTCACTTAGTTAAATTAGTTAAATTAATTAATAAAGTTAATGAAATTTATAATGTTTTTTAGTTTTATAATTTTACTTTATCTTTAATTAGTAATAAAAGTAGATCAAATAGTTTATATAAATAGAATAGAAAATTGCTATAATAAAAGAAGGTTCAGTTTAGATTTAGTTTAGTTTAATTAAATTAATTAGAGAATTAATTGTGAAATTCATATTCTAATAAATTTGTAAATAAGTGTTTACTTAATTTATTAAATTATATCGATCTACTTATATTTTATTAAAAAACCAAACTTTATCTCTAGAATATAAATCTATTTATAGTTATTACCTATACTCTTAATTTTAAAATCCTATCCTATCCTATTCTATTTTCAAACACCTAATTCCATACTAATCTCAAATCTTATTTAAATACCAAGATATTTTTATTATACATGAAATCAAAATGAAAACCCAAAAGTCAAAATATTTTGACTTTAGATGTCAAAGTCAAAATAAAAAGTCAAAATGGTTAAAATTACATCATATTACATGATTTTTTATATAGAAAAAATTCTAAAAAAATAAAAATATACACTCTTAATCAATATTGTTCTGATTTGTATAAAATACTACCATTCGATTCCTTGCGACTAGATGGATCTAATGAACTAATATTCATTAATTTTGGATCAGTCCATTACAGGATATTTGCGATTAAATTTCAAAATCAGGACCCTTTTATTTAAAGTAGAATTTATTGATTTATAATTTCAGCTGATAATACAATTGCAATTATCTCACAATTGGATAATCCAAAATTAATGAATGTTAGCTCATTGGATCTGTCTAGTTATATAAAATCAAATAGTAGTTATTTTATACGAATCAGTACAATATTGACTGGGATCATAAATTTTTTGTTTTTTATTTTTTCTTAATATGAAAAATCATGTGATATAATATCATTTCGACTATTTTGTGACTTTAGCCTCCAATGGTCGAAATGATTTTAACCAATTCTTTTTCTCATTAGATTTTTTCTAAGAATTTTTACTTAAAAAGTGCCTATTTAAAGGCAGCCACAGCTTAGCCTGCGAACAAATCAAAAAAATCCTCTTTTCAAAATTTTTCTTTCTTTATTTCCCAACCCCTATCCAAATAAAAATTGTCTTGAAGTCTAAACCATGTTGTTTTTTGTTAAAATATTTTTTCTTTACCTCTTTTTGGTATATTTTTCTTGTTTTTTTTTCAAAATTATTTACTCACAAAAGTGGGTATTAAGTAGTATCCTAACTAACGATCACGATCAACATACTTTGAATATATAAATTCACGTAATGACATTCCCATTTTTTTATAAATGGCAACACTTTTTTTGCAGATCTTTGAAGTCGAAGACTGCAGAATTCCACGCAATATTTTTCAGACTTGACTGACTGTGTGATTTGAACCTTATTCTGTATCAGGGATCAGCTGTAATCTAAATTAACAGATATCTTAGCATTGAAAGCGATAATTCGAAAAGCCTCTATTAGAACTTAGTGATATGAGCGCACCTGTGTCAGGTGGTCGCTGTAATTCAGAATTGACTTGACAACTTAGCTAGGAATTTAGTAGAGTCCTATTTATGTTGCTTTTTTTTGTAAATTCTTAGCATAGATGATCAGGTTTTATAGTTAATTCTTTAGTAATATATGAGCTATTAGTTAAAAGATTACATTTTTATTTTTGTTTTTTTGGGAATTTACTTTAGACAGAAGATAACAAAGTAGTATTGACAATGTTTATTTCCATCCCTTGTTGAAGACAGTAGTCATTATACATGAGTGTAGTATGTCTGTTGGAGAGGGTAGTAATACTAAATTGACTCAAACAGACTTGCAATATAATTACACAAGATAGTTGATCTTTAAAATTTATTTTTTAATTTTACTATTATTGTATTTTTGTATAAATTAATAAAATGTACTAACAGTACCGCATCGTTAAACATAAAAAAAATGATTTTGATCAGGAACTGGCAGCTCTATCTTAGTTGGTAACAACTAAGATCCAATTGTAGATTACACTGCAATAGATCCTAGTTCAGCCTCTAGCCAAGGCAGATTATGGTATTAATTTACTATAGAATTTACCAGTTCAATTTTGAAAATGAATTTCATAGGATGTGTATAAACTATATACATTAAAGATTACAAATTTGTAGAATAAGATGATCATTTGATAATTGTTTACATAAAGGATGGCAACTCTCATAACATAAGCTATATAAGGTTGTTTCATCTAAATACCACCCTGACAACAGGTAATGGTGGTAAGAAACTTGAAGCATAGTAAACCAATTGAGTTTAGAACCTATGTCAAGGGACTGGTCTATAATGGATAAGTGTCACATCATCTGCAAAGGATACTTGTATAGGTAGAATCAATGGTAGGCATTATATAACTTTTATTGAACAATAGTCGCAGGTTATAGGTGTTATAGGTGGTTAATGTTGTACTATCTTTAACCATCATGATGTCTATATTACAACTAAGATTTGGAGGCCTAAGTTTGATTTTTTGGATGATTTTGATGTATGGTGAGATAACTATGATGTAAGCTATTATCTTAGGTTGTTCTTGACCCTCTTTTCGATAGTTGTGATGAATATGAATGATAACGTGTACTAAAGTACTCTACCATAAGGTTTAATAGTTTGGCAGTCTATTCGGTAATAACACCTATTCACCTAAGTTTAACACAAATTCACACTAGGCTACAATATATTAAATGGGGTTATAGTGGTAATTATATATCATAAGTCATATTATTCTATTGAAGGGTATGTAGCTAAACTTTATTACCAGCGTATGCCTAATAAAAGTATCAAAAAAAATGATTTTAACCATTTCAACTATTTCAGATATCTGAAATAATTCTCATGTAACTAGAGAAGAATTACTTAATAAAACCTATACAGTCACACCTCGATATAACGAAGTTGCCGCTCCAGCTGATCAGGACTTCATTATAAGAATCTTCGTTATAGCGTTAACGAATTATTCGTTATAGTAGATGATTACTG
>CAMKVN010003255.1:0-10966 GCA_946474995.1 Funneliformis geosporum
GTGTATATAATATTATTGTTTATTAACTTTGCGTGGTATTGTATTGATTCGTTGTATTGACTTAAGGTGTAGTCACTAAAACGTAATCTCTGAAATATCCAGAAGTTACTCATGTTTTATTGAGAATAATCTTTGACGTTCACTAAGAATCTTCGTTGTGATTCCTTGAGTTTAGTCTTAGTATTATTAGCATTATTAATTTTGAGAATTTTATTTGAGTTACAAATCGGACGTAACAACGTAAGTTGAATTTTATATCAAACAGTCAGATTTTTCAAATAATAAGCATATTTTTTTCTTTTATATAGAAATCAAAAGTCTACCTGCAAAGCGAACCCAAAGATAAAATTGGTCGAAGCAGAGCTGTTACGTAAGTTGATTTTATATCAAACAGTCAGATTTTTCAAATAATAAACTGATTTTTTATATTTTTATAATAAAAATCAAAAATCCGCCTGCACAATGACAATTATGACCTCAGCAAAAGAAATCAGCCGAAGCAGAGTCGGAATGTAAGTTGATTTTATATCAAACAGTCAGATTTTTCAAATAATAAACAGATTTTTTATATTTTTATAATAGAAATCAAAATCTGCTTACAAAACAACAATTACGATCTCAGTGAAAGAAATTGATCGAAGCAGAGCTGGAACGTAAGTTGATTTTATATCAAACAGTCAGATTTTTCAAATAATAAACTGATTTTTTATATTTTTATATAAAAATCAAAAATCCGCCTACATAACAACAATTATGACCTCAGCGAAAAAAATCGGCTGAAGCAGAGTCGGAATGTAAGTTGATTTTATATTAAACAGTCAGATTTTTCAAATAATAAACTGATTTTTTTCTTTTTATATAGAAATCGAAAGTTCACCTGCAAAGCAACCTAAAGATAAAAATTGGTCGAAGCAGAGTCAGAACGTAAGTTGAATTTATAGCAAACAGTCAGATTTTTCAAATAATAAACCGATTTTTATATTGTTTTAATAGAAAAAAGACAAAAAATAATTTCAAAACCAAAATCGTCTGAAGAAGAGCCAAATATTTCAGATTGTAAGTTGAATTTTATTATATAATATATTCATATTGATACTAAATATCTTTTTAAATTATAGTTCAAATGGATATTAATGAAATACATAAATTATTCAAGGGCATTGAGCTTCCATCAAAATATCGTCAACAGCCAACGGCTGATACTTCAGTTTCAGCTTTAGCTGAAAGTGACGATGAATCAACAGATAGTATTAATTTTTGATTCATTACTTTTCATTATTTATGATAATTAAAAAATATTTTCTTTATTTTATATAGAAAATAAAAGGCTGAAGAAGCAGCTAGATGATTTTTATAAAAAGATTAAGAAATTAGAAAAACAAAATTCTGATCTTTTATCAAGAAACGAACAATTAGAAAACGAAAATCGATTCCTAGCCAAAATAAACAAAGAATTCAGCAAGAAAAATAATGAAATGCAGAAGAGGTAAATTCGTATATTACTAATATTCTAAAATTCTCAATAACTAATTTTTTCTTTTCTTAATATTTAAGACTTGACCAATTTAATAAATTATGGCTGCCAAAATCGTTTAGATAGCAAAAAGACGATTCTGATGACAGTCTTCCTGCAAAGTGAAAAAAAATCGGCAAATCGAAATTGAAAGGCAAGAAGCCTATTCACTGTACTGATGACGAATTAGAAGAAGAATCAGCAAATACTAATTTTGAGGACAGTGATCTTTTGTGTCTCAAAAAAATTCAAAAAATAATTATTCAGCTGGCGGGTTTAAATCATGTTTATTTGGATCAAATGAAATAGATGAAAACTATAATGATGAAATTAAATGCTATTTAGATAATATTAGAACCCTACAAGCTTTACCTGAAATGAATTTATTTCAATGGTAGATTGATAATAAACAAAGGTTTCCAACTTTATTCAAGATAGCTAGAAAATATTTGAATGTACCAGCCACATATGTTCTAAGTGAGCAGCTGCTAGAAATCAAATTACTAATGAATGGATCAGTTTAAAACCAAAGATTGTTAATAAATTAGTATTTTTAAAATGAAATATTAAATATTATAATCCTTTTGTATAATTGTATATTTGCAAATTAAGGGATTTTAATTGTTATTATAATATTTGTAATTGATAATAATTAGCTTATTAAAATTAATAATTACTATATAATGATTTTTATATGTTCAAATATAGAGTCAAATTTTTTAAAAATTATTTTAACAAGATTTTAATAAGTAAATATTATATCGAAAATTATTATATTGATTAAAGTATCTCTCGTGTATTCAATGGTACTTGGATATTCAGCAGCAAACCAAGTCCCAAAATCAGAGGAATTGTTCAGTTGCTTAAAAAGGGGATAACAGTAGATGCAAGCAATATTAGGATGTATTCAGCTAATATTTTGCGATTCTCCAAGTATGAAATTGTTTGTGTAGTTGTATTTGATAGAAATAATTATCAAAATCAACCATAAAAGTAGAAAAAGGGATGTAGATTTCTGGCAGAAGGCATCACTTGTCACCTCCTAAATTCATAAAGAGGTGATTTTATGTTTATTATGTATTTTATAGAACACAATGTATTATAAATTGTAATGTAAATCAATTGAATAAAGAATAAAATAAAATATTTATTGATTTATTAATAAAATGTAAAATAATACAATAAATGCAACTATTACTGCCTCTGCCGGCACTCTGTAATAAGCCCAAAGAAGAGAATAGAACTATCTTATTCTAATCTAAAATCTAAGATGAAAAACACTTCTTTTTATAATAAATTTCCTTTCCATGGCTTGGTTATAGAATTTTGGCAGGATTACTAATTCTTGTGCTTGGTCAAAAACGGTCATTTTTGACATATACATTCCATCATCTCGAGGAATCTAACTTGCAGAAAAGTCCGAAAAGTCAATTCCAACAGATACTGTATGTTAGAAATTAGCAAATTGATCGTCAAGTCCAAATTTAGGCACAGTCAAATTCCGAGAGTGACATATGATTGACACATGAGCGGCGTTATGTGTAGAACAAGATGTTCGAATAGTTTCCTTTTCTTTCTTGTTCTGTTCAATAATGGATAAATGGCGTAAGATACTGCTTAGTAGAAAATTCCATCTCAGATAAAGATAACAAATCAACCCATTTATACTATATAAAAATTTTGGAGAACAATAGAAAAATAAATTGTGCAACACTCCATGTGATTCTTGAAAAAAAAATGTGCAGAAGTTAGAAGTACAATAGGTACGTTAAAAGCCTTATGCAATGACAGCATGGTGCGTCAAAATCCATTACTTATAAATAAATGCATTGCTTTTTTTAAAAAGATATCTATTCTCATTAAAACGTATTTCTTTCCACTTACCTTTCTTTTTTTCATTTTTTTTTCAAAATGTAAACAAACTTTGTTGTGAAACTTCAGTTGGGGAGAAACATTCAAAATTTTAATACTTTGCTCAAATTTCTTCCTAATCAATCAAAAAAAAATTCTATCTGATAACGGAGTTATAACTTCGACTTCATCTTCAAGACCCCAATATTTCATAAGATAACATTTTATTACTGACATTTGTCGTTTCGTTACGAGATATCTTAGAATTCAAAGTCGAACAGATTTAAGAATTAGAGATACTTGTCAATCTTTTACAAAATTTCCCAATACATAAACCAAATTACACATTAATGGAGTACATTTAGGTATACCATTTTCACAACTATTACTTATATCGGAGCTTTCAAATTTACAAGAACTTAGCTTATAATTATGTAACGTAGAAGGTATTTTAAAAGATTTCAACATACTTCAATATGTTGCCTTTCCGAAATTGCAGAATTTAAACTTTGGAGCTGAATGCCCAGATAACGATTACCTAATCAAATTCTTGGAAATCAATGGAAAGAGTTTGATGAAGCTTAAACTTTGTGATAATATTGATAGCTCATTAAATTTAGTTTTAGGCAAATTTTGATTAGCGTTTTATGCTTGAAATTGCATCATCATCTTCAACAATCAACTTTCTATCAGATTAACTCCAAAAGGTGCAAAAGGTCAGAAGGATCACAAGCATGTCTACGGTTGTGAAAGAAAGGATCAACAAATAGATAGGAGAAATAAGAAATAGTTCCTCAAATTGTAGCTATAAAAGGTGGAACCCAAAGAATCAATTAATAATATTAGGGAAGAACTTAGTAAAAAAAGGAAGCCTAAGTTAGAGGAACTTTTGAATTATTTAATGGTGGTTCTGCTTCTGATAAACTGGAAAAAAACCTGTATCCGAAGGAGGATGTAAATTATGGCGTCCTTGGAAAACCAAAACCAAAGACTAACTGCCGTTCGAGATCATTATAAAACTAAGGATAAATTATTCTTAGTTTCAACTCCTAATATACGTTTATTAAAAACATTAATTTTAGTATATGTATATCATAGCATGCAAAATCAGTTTGTAATCGCTTAAGAACTTGTTGAATAAAGCTAATAGCTAATCTTTTTAATAAAGTAAATTATTTGATCTTTTATCGGAAATTAACGTTAAGAAAAAAATGATCTATACTTTTTGAAATCAATAGTTGACATTATCATTATAACTAGAGGCTAATTTAAATTAGGGAGAGACGGTACTTTCTATAATTGTTCCGTACCGGTTTTTGATATACCTACGTTATGATCTCGATTCTATATTTCTTAATAAAAAAAAAAATTTTTTTCAAAAAAAATAAAATAACTTAATAACGATAATAATTAAAAAATGTTGATCGTGGGAGGAAAATCAGTACGAATCGTCTGATCAGTACGGTAGTTTTCCTAAAATATATGATCGTACCGTACTGGTACCGGTTTTTCCTATATCATTATTTTTAGTTTTTTTTTTTTTTTATTTTTTAAAAAAAAATTTTTCTTTGATCGCTGGTTGTTATGGCAATCGTGTATTTAATCGAACTTGCCTTCTGAAGTATTGTTCCTGAAAAAAAGTTTATACAATGCCCATTCATCAATCTAGTCGAAATTCGTCGCGATCACATACATATACAGACAAACTCGCAGTTATCGAAAAATTTCATTTTAATTTGCTTTCATCAACATATCCATGTTATTTCCATATTATTTATTCCAGCAAATAAGTACAAGTGGTTTATCATAATTAACAATTTCCTCGCTACTAGTAAAGACGGAAATATAAATTGACCGGATTTCCATGCAAAAATGCTTACTTTATTAATTCGATTCTTGGATTGCGTGTGGTTTTGTGTGATAACATATATATTAATAGAATAACTTGTTTGATCGAATTTTCCTATAAAGAGCAAAATCCGTTGACACAGGTTTTCGTGATGCGAACATGCATACCTAATTTCCAATGGTCGAATAATACTTGGATCTTTACAAAACATATGATAGCATGCTCAGTTTCACAGTGTAGTCATTTTACAGCTTTGTGAATATAACGACATTTTTAAACATAACTTTATTTCCTCGCCAATAGCAGATCGAGCTCCTACAAAAATAATAGCAATGTACTGTATGTCCTTTTAATGCTCAACTAGATACTGGGAATGTGACTTGCACAATTTGTCATCCTGTGCCATCCCTCCCTGTTTTCATTTTTACTATATATTTTTTTTCACCGTTAAAAAATTTTGGTTTCACGTCCACTAAACTGTCACCGGACACGTGGTTAAAATTTACTTCTAAATTCTTTTAAATCGTGTCAAGTATTCTCATTGACAAGTTGCTTTTTAGAATCAACTTTTAAATAAATTGTCATTGACACTACCAGTTAACCTCATTGATAGAATAAATCACTTTCTCTATCCGGATTTGAATTTATCACAATGTAAAATATAATATCTCAATGTAGACCATAACCTAACCCTTTTGTTATCCCTTAAAATGTTTAACCTATACCTCTTTTATTTTATTTTTTAAGAAAGTTCTTACAATTCCATTGAGGTGGATTCTCAACTAGTTGTAATTAGTCAGTCAATTCACGGTAAGTTTTATTTTTAAAGAGTACACAACACGCGGTTAGGTATCCAATGCATTTTTTATAATCAGAATAATAATTAATTCTCATCAGCAATCAATTTCTTACGGATTATGACCTCAACGATTTTATACCTCACATATATGAAATGGTTTATGATCGCACTTTGTCTAGAAGTTGTAACGACCATGTTATCCATTAATTTGATTGTTTTTCATATGGATGAAAGTGAAATCAATCGAATTTCCTGAATTGCGTATAATGATGAATTAATTCATAACCATTATTATAGATTATGGTTCTTATTTCAAAAATAATGAAAATATTTAAAGAATTCGTGTATGTTTCAATCTACAATAAATTTCGGATTTCGTGTTATTTTCTTTTTTTTTAGATTTGCTTCCTCGGACATTGAGAAACTTTATTAAAGAAATTCACGTTATAAAATTAAATTAAAATGTGTAATTTATGTATCGACTGATTTCTGACCGTTTTTAATTAATTTATTTTAAAATATAAAGCTATTAAAAATATACAAGAAAATTGCATATTAGATTAAGTTTTACAAATGCTCAATCAAAAAATGTTTAAAATGAACGATTAAATCTTTTTTCTAAATTATAAATTTCATATCTAATTCTTTCGGTTGATTTGGTTGATTTGTGAATTTAAGGATGAAATTAATTCAAGTAAAGAAATATATATATATTTTTGTATAGTTTGAAAATTTAATATTATAAACAATTTTTAAACCTTTACTGACGTTCAACGTAAACTTTCGCAAAGCAGATAAAAATACTAATTATAGGAAATTAAAGTTTGTAAGTGATTGTGCAGGAAAAAAAATGAAGGTACGATTCTAATTCTATTTACCTTTTCTGTAGCGTTTTTGGGGCACAAAAAAAACTGACATCAACAATGTTTCAAAGCAATTTTGATGGTTACACAAATCCAAAACAAATATTTTTGCTAAGGTAATAATTGGTAATAATTTGGGTATATAGCAAACATGTATGTATTTATGGTATGGTTAAAAAAATTTTTTTTTTTTTTGAAAAGATAAATATATAGCAAAGAAAATTGAAAGAAAGAAAAATATAATGATTGATTAATGCATAAACTTTAAAAATTTCTTAAATTTAAATTGGTATTCAATACCTTTATAACTATCTAATTCATATAAATTATTTTTTTATATAAATATAATCCTAATAAGTAATGAAATATAAATCCCTTTGTTAAAAATATTTTCTAATTTCTAATTTAAATTTAATATTTCATTTCAAAACTATGTAAATAAATAGAAGAAATTATTAATTCTTTTAGTCATTAAAAAGAAATCAGAATGTATAGAATAAAATATACCATATGTATAATATATACCAAATATAAATTTGCCATACACACTATACAATGAATATGTTTACTAATCTCTGAATAATTTCAAGAAGATATGATTTTTGATGTGATACATTTTTGATGATCTATTCTGTATTTTTCACTTAATTTATATATTAATTATACATATCTTCATTGATCAATATAAATGTGTAATACATCTTATACAAATTTAATTTGAAGTTTATATAGACTTTTTAAAACTAATTAAAGTTATTCATAAGTATCAAAATAATTGTATATTTCATTAATATTAAATAAATATTTTTATTTTTCATAAATAAATACATTATACTTTGGTCAAATAAAGTAGAATAAAAAATATTGTTCAGTAAGTATCAAAATAATTATGTATAAAATTTCATTATTATTAAATAAATATTCACAAAACTATCAATTATTTTTATAAATACACTAAATTTCTTTTTTAATTTTTTTTTTAAGGTGAATTCTGATATTTGAATCAAATGAATTAAACTTTTAAAACTTATTAAAGTTGTTTAGATATCAATAATTATATATCAAATTTCATTAATATTGAACGAACTATCAATGATTTTTATAAATACACTAATTTATTTTTTATTTTTTATTTTATTTAATTTTTATTTCAAGATGAATTTCAATACTTTGGTTAAATAAATAGCCTTTTCAAAATTAAACAAAGTTACTTAGTAAGTATCAAAATAATTATGCATTAAATTTTATTGGTATTAAATAAATATTTACAAATTATCAATTTTTTTCATAAATTTACTAATTTTTATTTTTTATTTTATTTAATTTTTCTTTTAAAGTAAATTCTAGTACTTTAGTCAAATAAAGTAGGCTTTATGAAACTAATTAAAATTATTATGACCAGTTTTTATTGTTTATATTCATAAATTATAAAAGAAAGATTTTAATTATATAATAATTATGCAAAAATTATATAATAAAATTGAAATTATCAGTACTAATCATGCTATTTAAAATCTATTTTAACCTGTAGCTTAAAAATTGAGAAATTATTTTAAAACTTTTAAAATAACTTTTTTTTTAAATCTGAAACATGATAAAACTTAATTGAATTTAGAAAAATCTATTAGAAGTTTAGATAAAAATATTTATTATAAATAAATAGTTTTATCTTAAATATTTCAACTCAAATTTTCTAAAAATAGTTTAGAGAGGTATCTTTAATCAGTACTACTTCAATCATCGATATACTGTATTCTTTAGAGTCAATTTTATTAAATATTAATTATCATAAAATTATATAATTATTAAAAAAAAAATATCAGTGAATTTTTATATTATAAAAATCATCATTCAAAATCTGTTTCTTAAATTAAAGTATTAATCCTACTTTTTATTTATAAATTATAAAAGAATATCTTATTTAGAGAATAAATTGATTAGAAGTCATTTAAGCTAATGATCAATTTAGCTTATATTGATCTTCTAATTTGCAATAACTTTTTTAGCAAATAATACAGTTAGAATTAATAATAATATAATATATAATATATAATCTTTAAGGTCTTCGTCTTTACAAATTGATAAATTTGAAAATTTGATATGAGTAATCTTTATTAAAATAATTAATACATTATATGCATAATTTATTAACTAATCATTATAATAGTAGGTATTGAAATAATTGTATATCAAATTTATTAGTATTAAATAAATATTTATGAAACTATAAATTTTTTTCATATATAAACAAATTTATTTTTTATATTTTTTATTTTCTTTTATGTAATAAAATTTTTTTGCTTTTAAAAATAAATAATTATTTAACTGCTAATAAATTCTAAAATTTTTATTTCTAATTATAATGTAATTAAAAAATTTATAAATATTATAATTTTTAGATTTTAAAATTTATATTACATTCAAATTATAAAAAATATTAAGAATTACATCTCTAATTCAACTTTAAATAATAATATCAGTTATAAAATATGTTGATATTAATTGATTTTCATATAAATTAAAAATTTTAAACAAATATTAAAAGTTTAATTTTCTTTAACCTAATTTTTAAAGTTATAATAAAAAATTATTATTTAATCTTTTATTTCAAATTATATTTAAGAAAAGTAATTTGTTTCTTTATTAATAGATTAAAAAAATTAAAAAAAATTTTTTTTAGTTAAAAATTAAAATATATAAAAGTAATTAAATAATTTTTCTATATTGTTATTAACTATAATCAATTTACAATTTTTATTATAACGTGATTATTAAAAAAAGTATTGTGAAAATTGAAATTTAAATATAATATATTTAGAAATATGATATTTTTTTTTATAATTGAATATTTATTAAAAATTCAATTACAATTTGTATTTATGCATTCTAAATAAATAAAATAAAATAATTTATCATTTATTGATTTTACTTTGTATTTTGGCTTTATTTCTTCTATAATTAATATAATTACTGACTTTTTTTTTATCATAATTTAGTTTTTTTCTACTATTTCTAATTGTTTAGATATAAGTAATTTATTAACTATTATATTTGTAGCTCTGCTACATGTTTTTTTATGTAATATTTCTCTATTTTCTTCAAAAGTATATTTTTACATACTTTAGTAGTAAAGGATTAAGATTGCAAATTAGAATTATTTTGTAATTATACTATTAGTTTATTCTTGATATTTTTTTTGGTTTCTTTAAATATTTTTTGAATTTTTCATAGGATAAACAACAACTTTAATAGCATGTCTTTCTAATATATTTCTTGATTCCTTATAAATAATTTCTTGTTTATATAATATTTTCATATGTATTTTTCCATTTTTATAACATATAGCAAGTTTGTTATATTCAATTTAATTTATTTGAGACATAATTTACAAAAATCTATATGTTCTTTGGGTTATTCTCGGGTCTTTGTTACAGATTCTGCTGCATATATGAAAAAATATTTCAGAGAAGTTTTAAAACCTTTAATGCCACAACTTATTCATATTCCATGTTGTGCACATATTATAAAAATTTAATTGGGTAAGTAAATTTTAATATAATTTATTATTTATATTTTATATTTATTATGCAAAAAAATTTTAGGAAAAAAAATTTTTTTAATCCAATCATATGTGTTATACTATTTTTAAGTGGAGCAAATCACATTCCGGATTATTTTACTATAATGTATAATAATATTATATTACATATATTTTTTCTAATTAATATTATATTTATTTTTAGTGATACATGTGATACATGGAGAACATTTTGTCATTTTGAATATATTAAAACCTTACTTCAAAAGGTTAAAGATTGTTTGTACAGTCTCCTGCAAGAAAAAATCGATATTTGGATCATTTGCAATTAAATGGAATTGTATCACCCGAAAAGTTATTCTTCCAGTCAAAAGTCGTTGGAATACTTGGTTTGAAATGGTATTTTATACCAATAAGCATATTGAGTATTGGAAAGATTTTTTAATAAAGAATTGTCCTTAGTTCACAATATGAAACCCTTAATTCAATTACTTCTCTTCTTAATTCTCAAACAAAATATAAACTTATTAGAATTTACACATCTTTTATTACA
>CAMKVN010003256.1:0-10965 GCA_946474995.1 Funneliformis geosporum
GTTTTTCTACGTTTATTATACGTTTTTTAAACGTATTATTTCCGTATACTTTCCTTATACATATTATTTATAGGGTTATATATATTAAATATATTAAATTAAATAATAATTGGTTAATTTTTTTAGTTTATAAATTAAAATATTATTTTTTATTATAAGTGAATATGATATATAAATAAATAAAAATGTTATATTTATAAAATTAAACTAAAAGTTTGATTTATTTATTAAAATATTTATTTGGTATATAATATATTTTCTTATTATTTTATTAAATACAAAATTTTTATATCTTATTATTATGAACATATTTTTAGTAAAATCATATTGAAAAAACAAAAATATTACACAGTTTTGATTTAAATATTTTAGTTAATTTATCATATGTAACTGAACCATATTTTTTTTTAGAAACATATTGATTATCGATTATAAAAAAAAATATTTTATTATAATTTGAATTAATATGTTGAATTCATAAAATCAAATTTGAAAATACTCTTAAAGCTTGATTTTGCACAAGTAATAGTATAATTAAAGAATTTATCTTTTATTTGGTAATTTTAGAAATCAAAAATATTATAGGATGTCATTATATAATTGTTATTTGGTTTCTTTTGCAAGAAAAAAATCCAAAAAGCCAATATTAAATCCTATAATGACTATAATGAAGCTTAATACATATAATACAAAAAATTGAAAGTAATGTGTTTTTAATTTTCGATTTACATCTTGCAATACTTTAATTTTTAAATTATTTATTTTATTAAGCATAAGCTAGCCAATATGTTACTAAAAAAATATGACTTAGTTTCATATGATAAATTAACTAAAATATCTAAATCATTCTCCTTTGTTATAATAAATCATATGATTATGTAATGTAATTTTACTAGTAATACTCCTGCTCGCCGAAACTTCCTCAAAATAATATCGTCATATCCCTTACTATGTTTTTAATATAGTTTCGGTTAATTTCGGGTTTTGGGGTTTCGTCGTACCCCTCACTATGTTTTAATATAATTTCGGCTGTTTATTAATAGCTTTTTTGGGGTTTCGTCCCTCATCTTTAACTCCCATATTAATAGATTCAAAATATTTAAAATAAAAAATTTAATTAAATTTAAATTAATAAATAGTATAAGCAATTAAATACTTATACTATTAAATTTATATTATAAAATTACTTTCAAACCAAAATTTTTTTTATAAATAAAAAAAATTGATTGAATTTAAAATTAATCAATAAAATATTTATAAATTATTAAAAATTTTAATGGAATTTAACCTACAATAAAAAGTATATTATAATGAAAAAACCTTTAACTGTTTTAAAACTTCAATTTACACAATACCACTACAAAAAGTAAAAAGGAAAAAAATTCTGTTGCCTCAAGACAGCTAAAAGATTTAAATTTGCTATATAGAATGGTTGTTAGGAAAAAAGGTTCTGAGAATATATAATATATTCTCAGAACCTCTTTTTCTTATCAAACCTCCTATATGTTGGGTCTGGTATACAAAAAAAAATGTTCAATGCTTATTATATACTCAACACGTAGTGCTTTTTCAAAGAAATTGGTGTAGAAATAAATAAAACACAGTATATAACAATTAATCAAAATATATTCGAGCAAAAAATAATATCCTATTTTATACAATTATAAATCTCTTTATATATATAATCTAACTCAAAATAATAAGCTTAAAAAAAAATTAAGACATTATATTATATCTTTTATTCTAATAACTACAATCAATTAAAGAAAGATTTTACTTATTTGTCTATTCAATCAATCAATATTTTAATCTTCTAATTCGTCGGCTGGGATTTCCCTTTCATCAATAGTGTAGATATTCGCAGCTGGTTGCCACACTTGTATAATATTATCTTCCGCGGTGCTAGCTACGACCCAGGGAAGATGAGGATTCCAACTAAAATCTGAAATCTTATTAGTGTGCCCGCCATGCATAAACTTTTTTTTAAAAAAAGAATAAAAAAAACAAAAAAGAAGGAAAAAGAAAAATCAATTAAAATATGCATAAATTTATAAAATAATTCAAAAGTAACAGACAATCTGAATATACCAATAACTCCGGTGGACCATCTTCAGCATCTTCAGCCGTTTGTTCCGAACCAATCCTACTTAAATCCCATATATTAACCCTACGATCACCCGCAGCAGATGCGAGAATTGTTTCATCATGTGGTGACCATTCGACTTGAACAATTTCACCTGTATGTTGTTCAAGTGTATGTAACTTGACTTTAAGGTTACGTAAATCCCACAAACTTAAGGTCTAAAGATTGAAGAATAAAATAATATTATAAACAATTTTAAGGTGTGTAATGATGCATGATATCATAATAATATACCTTGTCCCCGGCACCAGTCACCAAAATGTTTGCGTTATGTGGATTGAATGCTAAACTGTTAACTTCACTTTGGTGAGCAATGATTGATTGTGATGGTTTGTCGCTATTATCACGTGTATCCCAACTACAAGATCTAACTGTGTGAGATTAAAATATCACAGAATGCTTCCATGAAAAAGATTTTATTATTCCTTACATGAGAAGTTTTTGATCGTCCCCTACTGAACCGAAGATATTTATTGTTTGCCACGCAACGTCTTCGACGATAGCTTCATGCCCTCGATAAACTCTAAACGGCTCCATTGTTCTTGTTTCCTTCGTATATCCATTGATATCCCTATAAATTAATTTATATAAAAAAGCTATTTAAAACCTTTGTAACAAGTTCTAAATTCACAAAGTAACCAATTTTATCGCAATACCAATGACAAATAGTGGTGTCTTCAGAAGCATCTATAATGTGACCAGCATTAAACGGACTCCAAGATAACCCATACCTAAATCGTAATGACGAAATTCAGTAACAAGAATCAATCGGAAAGTAAATGAACAAGAATAAAGATGATAATTACCCTTCTTTTGTATGTCCTCGCAATTTCAACTCGGGACTACAAACCCCTTCCGCGAGAGGTTTAGGTGGATGCTTTGTAAGATCAAATATATAAACATCTCCTGCTACCGTTTTTGTTGCAATTATATTTTGATTTTTAGGCATATATCGTGCTCTATTAACTTCACCGTCGTGATTTATTCTTTGAACAACGGTGATTCTACTTTCGGATGATCCACCATGCACACCTGCTTCTGATTAAATATTATATTAACTTTGATTGAATTCATAATAAATTGGATCTTTTTTTTTAAAAAAAAAAAAAAAAATTCAAATAATTAAAACCTGCTTTTTCTTCTTCATATTTTCGAGGATCGATATCAGAATCGCTTTTAGGAAGTTGGACATTAGCGATTTCAACATAATTTTGATCATTGTCCGATGTATGAGTACCGATTAATAAACGCTGGATAGTATAATCCTTTCCTTCGGGCCTAAAATGTGAATTAAATATGATAAATATAAAAAAAAAATTTTTTTTGTTTGTTTCTTTTTCCCCGAAACAAAAAAAACTTAACCGAATAGTTTGATTTTGAAATCAAATTACTTTTCTATATCTTGAAACCACTGACACGTTAACGTAGGCCATTCCAGCGCGTGAGTGATGACCAAATCATATAGAAACGGTGAATTTTTCTTCCAGATTTTATATTCTTCGTTAACTATTTTTTCTTCTATGGCTGCACGTTCTTGTTTCGTTTCCTCTTTTTTGAAAAATAAATAAGATTCGATTCAAAGTTAATATCTTGAAGTATATGTGTTTATTAAAAAAAAAAAAAAAGAAGATAAGAATGTACCAGTAGACTCCTCATTATTCGGGGAAGAAGGCGTGTCGCTTAGAGAAGTAGACATCATTATAGTTTTTTTTATTATTAATTAAAATAAGCAGAAATAAGACGCGAAGTACTACGTTTTTTGGTGATCGACCTACAAACTGTCCTTTTTTTGTTGAAACCTTAAGAATTATTCACGTGATAATTTTATCAGGGTTCGAATTTTAGATATATAACTTATATAATAATATTTATTTACACAATGAAAAAAAAAAATTTATTTCAGGAAAAGATTAAAGAAGCGTCAAAACATGTCGTCAAAACATGAAATAAAAAGGGGCCGATGGGATACCAAATTTTGCACTTCAATCGAAGAATTACAACATAATTTTTAAAGAATGGCAAACATTAGTATTGAATAACGCGACATTTTATCACGTCAAAAAGAACGTATATTAGGTATACTTAGTGAAGAAATGCATTACATTATGGCTAAAATTGGGTTGAAAAAGTTGTCGTAAATCTATTGACCACGTGACGGACCGATCCGGCTCGAATCCAAGATCATATGATCGCAAAAGTTTAACTTCATTCGAAAAAGGTTTTTTTTTTTTTTTAACCAGCATTTTATTTTTTTTGGGTTTTTATTTTAATATTATGTTGATGATAATGAGGGTATTCATTTTATCAATCATATTGATAATACATTTTACATCGAATAATAGTAGTAATGCATACAAGACATTATCAGAAAAATCATTTCAACTTCTCGCAAACACCAGCTCCTCTTCATTATTCACAGATTTTCTTCCTTCCTTGCTAATCCCTCGCGTGCCCGGTACCGAAAATAATACAAAAGTGAATTCTTTCATCGTCAATAAATTCACTGAACTCAAATGGCACGTAGAAACGGATGATTTTACTGATAATACCCCTTATGGACAAATAAACTTTTCTAATATTATCGTAACCAAGGATATTAAAGCTACCAAAAGATTAGTGTTTGCTGCACATTTTGATAGTAAATACTTTGACCATCAAGAATTTGTAGGTGCTACTGACAGTGCTGTACCCTGTGCAATGTTAATGGAATTAGCATATAGTTTGGATAAGTACCTTGATAAAAGAAAACAAGAAGATGCCACACTACAGATTATTTTCTTTGATGGGGAGGAAGCTTTTAAATATTGGACTCATGATGATTCGATTTATGGATCAAGGTATGTCATCTTTTTTTGTCAAGTAATATATTATAAGTTATTAAATCCTCTTCTTTAATTATAAAAGACATTTGGCGGCTAAATGGGAAGATACATATATAATAGACATAGAATCACCACAAAATAAAGGAAAAAATATGTTAAGTGGAATAGATGTATTAATATTATTAGATTTATTAGGTGCTTCAAGACCGACCTTAAACAATTATTTTACAACAACTTCTTGGATGTTTAGTCAATTAATTCAAATAGAATCTAGGTTAACCACGAATAATTTAATAAAATTACCAGGTAGTGTAACTAGCAGCTCAAAAGATGGAAAGTTTGAAATTAAAGAGAATAATATAGATGATAGTTTAGAAGATCATGAGAGTTATTTTAATCAATATTCTATGAACACTTATCAACCCCATATTGAAGATGATCATATACCGTTTTTAATGAGAGGTGTTCCCGTATTACATATTATTCCTTCACCATTTCCTATTGTTTGGCATCAATTATCTGTGAGTATTTTTTATTTGTTAACTTTCTATAAAATAATAATAATTATAATAATCATAATTATCGCAATAATGTAGGATGATTTTAATGCCATCGATCCTGTTGTGGTATATAATTTGAATAATATATTTAAAATATTTACTGCAGAGTATTTAGATATGGATGCAAACATATTAAAAGCTAATAATCATGATGAATTAAAGAAATCCCCGGATAACTAATATATTTATATATAGATTTGATTTTATTCAAAATAAAATTGTTACTAGAATTAATATAATTAAATATAATGAAAATGACAAATCTTCTAAATAAAAATGAAAAAAGTGAATAACTATCAGTTAGAATCAAAACAAAAATTTTTTTTACTTAAAAGTCAAAATTTCAGTTAATATACACAAATAATAAACCAAAAAATCTTTGATAGGAAATTATTTTAATGTCAAATTTGTTATACAAAGTAAAATTAAAACTCAAGTCAATTTGTCCTTTAATTGTTCAAAAGTTTTTTTCCTTCCATTGTTCTTACCATCAACAGTTCCAACACTTAAGTTACTATTTTTGCTTCCGAAACTACTCACGCTACTATCTCCGCTATTATTACTCCCACCAAACCACATTTTTCTTCTTAATTCCAACAAAAATGTCATTTTTTCTTTTTTCCCTTGAACTTCTTGTGCACCTTTACCTTTTTTATCACTACGTTTACGCCTTTTAGCTATGAATGAACTTGATGAGCTAGTTATGGATGCGTTCTCTTTTTCATCCGACACAACATCAACCAATTTCTTCTTTCCATTCAACGTTTGCGTTGACGGCGATTTTGGTGATGATGGTCCGCCTTTCAATGATGATGACGACGAATTTATTGAAGTATTTACAGGTTCAATATTACCATTTGTACCACTCCTATTATTTCTTGTTCTTTTTGATGAGGATTTTTTTCTAAAGCTTTGTGATGTTTTTCTTTCTGTTCTTTGTTGTTGTTGATAATTATTATTATTTTCTTTTGGTAAATTTATTAATGATGCAAATTGTGCTAAATTTTGTTTTTGTGAATTTCCATTTGGTTTATCTAAAGAAAAAAAAAAAATTTTTTTTAAAAAAACAAATTAAAATAAAGTTTTAAAAAAAAAAGCTTTTTTTTATTGATAAATTTTTTTTTTTTTGGTAGATTTTGATCAACAAAAACCAAAAAAAAAAAAAAAAAAATATATATATATATATATATAAATATAATATATATATTATAATAATAATAATAATAATAATGATAATGAATGATAATGTAATAATAATTATATTTTTGAAAAGTAATTCACCCAAAGATTAGAGGTTTAAAGTAAAAGGGTAAAGAGAAAGAAACATACAGTTAATAAAATATAAATTTAAATATATTAATTATATTTTCTTGTTTTCCCCCTAAGCTATTATTAAAAAAAAAAAAAAAATGAAATTTCTATGTTCTAATTAAAATGGTAACATGGGAATATTATAAAAAAAAGTCTCCTCTATATTCCGTATACAAGCTTACGCTTCCCAAATAACCATACTAATTTAACAGAAACAATTACTTATAAAAAAGAAAAAAGAAATAAAATAAAATAAAAGAAGTAATAATATAATAATTCGGATCCAATAATTCAAAATAGAATAAAAAACCATATAATAGAATATACGAAAGTAGCTATGAACGGAAAATATCATTACCGTTCGAACCGCCAATCGTTGATGATGTCCTTTCCCGAGTAATTCCATATTTCGATTTTTTACTTGGCAATGTCCTCCTTCTCGTTAGACCGTCCGTGGTAATTTTACGAGTTAAAGAATCTTGTCCTTGAACCCGTTTCGTTAATTGTAGATCTTCGTTTGTATCTTGTTCATTATTACTACCCGGTATCATCGTTATGGAATCTACCGATTTGTTTCGATGATGTTCAAGACTTAAACTTGATCGTCGTAGAGATAATTGTGGTACAGGTAGATTGTTTAGGTCATGAGGCTCTTGTAGAGATATTGAACCACTTTCTCCATCGATCCCACGATAGTAATTTTCTGTATCTCTCGATAATTCTTTTCCTTCTTGAGGCTCATTATTATTTGAAGTCATCGTCTTCTCTTCCTTTCCGTCATTTGGTAGAGAAGGTAAAGACATCAAAAAGAAATTTTGATAATCAATTAGAAATTCCAAAACCTCTTGAGATAGCTTATATTGTTCAGGAGCCATATCGTGAGCAGGGTGTGAAAGAATACCCGGTTGAAAAATCGATGCCAAATTTTTTGATGGCATCAAATTTTGTTCGGATTTCGATGAGAAAACTGCGAGAAGATCAAGAATATAGAGAAGTAAATGTTGATTTTCTTTTGGTAGCATTGAAATCAATTCCTGATATTTTTTTACTCTATCTTGTGGATCTATGTTGTTTGCTAAAAAAAAAGGAAAAAATTTCAACCAGAAGTTAACTTAAAATTTGACCTTTTTTTAAAAAAAAAGTTAAGGCAAACTTGTTTAATTTAACCCCTTACCATGAATTGCTCTAAATTGATCATACCATTGTTGTGGAATGACTGGATCCGGTAAATGATTTAAATACCTTCGCAGTATATTTGCGGCATCATGTACTGAATAGCCCATCCAAGTTAATGTCTTTCCGTATGAAGGTGGTGAATCGAAAATAGTTTGCAATTCTTTTATTCTTTTCGCAGATCCACTTAATCGAAATATACCTTCCGTCGTAGTTGCTATTATCATAATTTGTTATTAAACGAAACTCATAAATAGTACTTTATAAAACGAGTATTTTTATTACCTTTTTCTTTTAAATACATTCCACATTTTGCAACTATTGTAGGTATATACCCATATACATATTGTTGACCGTCTGCGCCAGCCATACATATCGGCACACTTGCATATTCGATTCCATCGGAAAGTCTTATACCGAATATCCCATTAGTACCTAATAGTGATTTGAAATAAAATTTAATTTGATCAAATTCTTTTTTTTTTAAGGGAATTATCTTTCTAATTTATATACTAATATAGTCTTTTTTTTTTATTCCTTAACACATATTCCACCTTTTCCAAAAGTAATAGTCTTAACTTCGTGTTTTGTAAAACCGAATTCCCTAATTTCTTATGTTTTTTTGTCATCAATAAGGTTACCTTTTCCTTTTTCTTCACTTTCTCTTTTTGCATTTTTTACCGTAAACTGTTTCCACCACGCCTTTAAACTCGCTTTAGTCGGTGTAGTTATTTCAGAGGAATTTTGATGCGGCATAGTTATAAGCAATTTGTTGTCATTAAATAAGCAATTAAAAATTCATTTGAACCTTGTAAAAATCTGGAGTAAAAAATTAAAGGTATCGAGTTAAACTAGGAATTATTAATAAAGAATATAGGGAAGAAAATGGTAGAAAAGGTGCTTCATAAAAGCAAAGGTTACAAGAATTTAATAATGAATGCTTTTGTGGTTTGTAAACAAAGTAGTCAGTTAATTTTCTTCGGTAATAATTAGGGATGTTAACGAACAGTTAGGATCGCGATCCGATCATATGACCGATCTCGGTCCATTCTGAAGGTTGGGATTGGATCAAATCAAATTGGACCGGATCGGTCCGACACCTTTTGTTTAGCGATAATTACCTTATTAAAACTATGAACCAATCATGTAATCGAACCTAGATATTTTAGTATATATTGTAAGCCATGTTTTAAAGAAAAATTTATAAACGAGAAATTTTTGTCCCGCTCAAACAATTGAGTCGGATTAGTATAAATTGTAATTATTTACTTAAAAACAAGAAGGGCTTCTTCGTCTGATTTTTTACATAACGGAATATAATATCATTACACAATTAAAGTTCTTTTACCATTCTTGCTGGAATTATAAGACGGACTAAAAATCGGTCTAAAAATCCCCAGATCGCTAAAGACCGAACCGAGAACGGATGTAGTAAAATCAACCAACTTTTCAAAAATTAGTGGCTTTGTCGTGGAACCATCCAAGTTTGGTAAATTTCCCCGTTTATTAGTTGGAACAATTGTATTATAAAAGCCACAAAAAGTTGAATCAAGATTTTTATGATAAAGTTAAAAAAAAGGTGCATCGTATATTTTTTTACTAAATTTTTATAAACATTTAACCAATCGGCGATTTTTCAAAATCCTATTATTTTTATTTAATCGGATCATATTCTGTTTCCCATCTTAATATCAAAAGTAGTAAAATTAATTAAAAACGAAGGTATTAAAATCAATAATGGCATTTACATTTGATTCAACCTAAAAAATTTTTTTGGTTTGATTCTTAAAATAAATCACGGAAAAATTCTTTATCTAGGCTTCGTGACAATAATGTTTACTGTAACACTAATTATCTCATTGCATCCATTACTCAAAATATTGCTGTATAATTCCGACCTGAGACTTTATCATCAAATCATCACTCCAATAAATTTTAATGGATTATTGTTTTCAGATCAAAGGCTCTTACATAATGTATAAAAAAATATTTGTATTATTAATCTTTTAATATGATTATTTTTGTAGCTAATCAAAATGTATTTTATATCCTAAATTTATTAATTACATAAAAATGTATAAGTAATAAGTTTATTAGAAATTTTGATAATATATTTTAAATAATAATATAAATCAATATTTCTTAAATTTATTCTATTCTTCTATAATATTTGATAGATTATATTTAGAAAATTTTATTATATTTTTTAATTATAAAGGATAGCGGAATACTACTCTTTGATATAATTATATCAAAGAGTAGTATTCCCCTTAGACTAGGTTTATAGTATCACTCTATAATCTAAATACCACTATATAATCTGAATGCTGCTCTATAATCTGAATACCACTGTATAATCTGAATATTACTCTATAATCTGGATACTACTATATAATCTGAATATCACTCTATAATCTAATTTTTATAATCTGAATGTCACCCTTTAATCTAAGTGATATAATCTAATTAATATCCTTTAACCTACCTATTTTCTTTTAATAATTATCTTTAACTTTTTTTTTAAATCTTTTCTAATATTTTTATTTTTATATTAATATATTTTTATTACTATTTTATAATCTAATTATTACCCTATTCTTTAATCTAACTACTTCTTTTTCTTCTTATTTTTACTTCATTTTAGGATTAGATTTTATGTTAAGTATACTGGAATTTTGTACCTATTTAGACATCAGGTTCTATATTAAGAATATTAACTATCTAATAAAAGCTATCTATATGCTAGTCTACTTTTATAACTTTTTTATTATTTATTTGTATATCACTTGTTGATCTGTTTCTACATTCTTTTTATAATAGGTCAGGTATTAGAAGACAAAAAAAAAATTTGTATAGCTTTTTTTATGCTTACATCTAAAGTTGCTGGACGAAATTAAGAGTTTAGACAGACGTCTAAATGGTAAAAGTAAAACTTGGTTAAATTATATTAAAACCT
>CAMKVN010003257.1:0-10963 GCA_946474995.1 Funneliformis geosporum
AATTAAATTATTTTAAAAACCTTTTAAAAAACTTAAAATCTTTGTTAATAAAGTTAATAAAATATATATTAAATTATTTTTTATATAGTAATAATATTACTAAAATTAATATTTAATATTTTATAAAGAAACTAACAATTTTTTTTTTAATTTCGTAGGTAAATTTGCTTGCTAGACAATCTAAGGGATAACTATAATAGTTAAAATAAATTATATATGTAAAAGAATTTAAAACAAATTAAATAATATTAAAAAAGAAAATATAAAAATTATAAGTTAAAAAGAAAAAATAAGAAAAAATAAGTATATAAATAAATAGAAAAAAATAAAGAATGAAAATAAAATTTAATTTAATAATAAAAAAAATTAAAATTAAAATAGAACCCAGAAATATATATATATAGGATTAGGGTTTACAAATACGTCATCATCATAGTAGAGTTAAGCAGGGTAAGATTTTGGTTTACATACAATTTAAGAATTTTTTGTTTATAATCAGATCATCAGTTTGTGTATTTTAATCAATATTTTAAATATGTAAGAAATTTAGTTTGCGTATTTTAGCAGATTATATATATAATTTATTATGTATAGATTTAACTAGTAATATTATGCTAATTATTAAAATATTGTAAATCAATTATAATAATATATTCAATCTTTGTTCATTCAGAAAAAAAAATTTCAATTTTACTTTAATATTGTATATATAATTTTAAATATCTAAATTGGAAACATAGTTTTGAAAGACTTTTTAAATACAAATATGTTGCTTATATTATACATCCTAAGAAAGTAATATGATTGTAGTAAAAAAATAAAACTCAACAGGAAATAGGAAGAAGATTACCTTAATCGTCATATTCAGCATTCTAGATGCAAAGCAGATGAAGAATAAAAGTCACTTTATAATTGATTTAAACCAATAGAAGTAGTTGAAGAAAAGAGGAATATGATTCAGATATGTATGATAATATAGATGAAGATGATCTAATCCAAATTGATGAAACAAGAAATGAAGATCAGAATCAAAAATTTTCATTTATAGAAAATTTAAATGTAAACACAAAAAATTCCAAAAAAAATATTATTGTATTAGTCTTCAATCTGCAGAAATATCAAAATATATTCAGTGAACTCCTGTACAATTTGGTGGTTTACGTTATATTGAAGTTGTTGTATATGAGTTCTTTCCCAATCTATTTTCAAAAAATTTTAATAGAAAAAAGTTAAGCTCAAAACAAAAAAGACAATTGAATCAAAAACTATTTACAGAATCAATATGGAAAATTGATCAAGCAAGTATGTAATTTAAATTGTTAATATTTTGGTTTAATAATATTAAAATGAATAAAATACAATTATTTATTATATTAGGCAACGCTGTTCATGCAAAAAATTGCATTAAAATTTCTGAAAATAGAAATGTGTGTTTTGAATGTACTAGTATTTGACATAATCAAATTTTATGCAATAAAATTACTCATTTTTTACCATTACTCGCTAATATCAAATTTACTTCAAAGTATTATTAGAAAGATAATCCATTAAAATATTATTTCCAAAATCTTGATCTTTATGATATGTGAATATACTTAATAATGAATCAGATATTCAATCAGAAAATCCATAGGTTTACTCTCGCTGACAAAGTATTGAAAGGTGTTTTTAAGGATACACTGGTATTTACTGAATTTTGCGAAGTCATGGATAATGCTATTGAAAGAAAATTAAAAAATAAATGTAAAAGAAACTTGAAATATAGTGATTAGTTCACAAGTTTTTTAGTTATATTATGAGGGTTTAGTTCAAGAGTTTTGGACTTGTTTTGATAAAACTTAAAAAACAGAACAATGCAATCAATTTGGTTAGTATTTTTAATTTTTTTATAATTATGTTTAATAAACTTAAAAAAAAATTCAAAATTTTTTTATTTTAATTTTAATAGACAATTAAAAAGAAATAGTAAAGATTGTTTAACCAATCCAGATTTATGTTATGAAAAAATCGCTAGATTCAAGTAATTAATTGATTTAATTCAATATGATGGCCCAATAGTAGCTATAATTAATAATACAAAATTAAATTACGTCTTCAATATTCATCTACACTTAGATATATTGTTGGATTAATATTTTCTAAAAAAGAGACAAAATCAATGTATATATTATGCTTCAAGTGTTAATTTGCCTTAGAGGCTAACAGGATACTAAATATATAATGATAAAGATGATCATCAGTAATGCTATCCAGACATTATAAAAATGAGCCAGTAATTTAAGCCAATTGACATCAAAAGCAAATCAATATTTAACACACAATATATATGCAGATATACCTAACATAATTAGTAAAATTAAAAATGAAAAAGCCATTACAAAAGATGTTCACGCTTATATATTACAGGTATATTTTAAATATTTATATTAAATTATTTAAATTATTTTATCACTGAATTTTTGGTGAATTTGATTTAGATTCCTTTACTAAAATTTCTACTTATAATAATTGCGTTAATATCAAACAAAAAAATGATAATTCAAAAACTATTAGTTAATTACATAAGAAACTTATTCAAGAAATTGCTTCTCAACTTAAAATTCATATATTATCCATTGGTTCTGATGGTGCTATTACTAAATTCCAAGTATAACAATCAATAATTGATATACAAACTTTTTAAAGACTTTTTATTTATAAATTTATTAAATATTCATTTTTCTTGTCTTGATTTTAATAATAGTTTGGGTTCAAGACCTAAAACATGCAAAAAAGACTGCTAGAAATGCAATAGTTTTTTGAGTTCAGCTTTTAACCTTTGGAATAACTTCAGTCTAATATGATCATTTTTTTACTTTAATTAATTAGCCTAATTCAATTATATATAAAAATAATATAATTAAATTAAACAAGCAAGATAAAGATGCTGCTTATTGAACATTTTACTCTGCAAGTTTAAAGCAATATCTTACACATGAATTTTAAATAAAAGAAGAAATGAAAGGATTTGTAATATATTTGTTTATTATAGGTATGTAACATTTAATTTTTATTATTAGAAATTTAGATAATAACATATTTAAATTAAATTTTTAGCTGTTTTTTAAATAGGGAAAATTGTTGCTTGCTATTTAAATCATAATATTTCACCAATTGAAAGAATAAGAATGGTAATATCAGGTTATTATTTTCATTATTTATAGCATTTTCATATTGAAACCCTAAATAAAAAATATTACAACTTCATATCTATTAAACAAAATTTTCTGGCAAATAAAAGTTTTGCTATTTTTACTTCTCTCTGTGAATCAATGGTATTGCTTATAAAAGCTCATCAAGATTATTATTCAAAAATACTTTTTCTTTCTTGATTACATGAATCTGAATCATGTGAATATTTCTTTAGTATAGCATGACAAATAAATCTGAATTTTGATTTGCTGAATTTATTTAGATATTACCTAAGATTTCACAATACACAAAGGCTTTATGGAATAAAAAATTAAGTTTTGATAAGAAAAGATCTGTATGTGAAGGTAGAGTATACAGTATACAGTATATTTTTATTAAAATACATTTTATTTCATTAATAATATTATGAATTTTATTTAGGCTATCTTTTTGACTATTCTTCTGACTAATTGGACAAGTTGACTTTAGATAAACTTCGCTTATGATCTAATGATAAATAAATATCAGAAACAATTTATTATTCACATTATCTTACATATGATTTTGCAGAATATGCAGACATGATTCAATCATCTAATATTTCTATTGATATAAATGCATCATAAATTTTTATTGAATCACAGAAAAGTGACATTTCAAGTTCTGGTATTAATAAGCAATCCTATGATAATAATAACGAAGAATATGATTTAATATCTGCCATTAGTGAAGTTTTTTTAAAAATAAAATGAATTACTATTGAAATTAATGATAATAATAAACAAGAATCTAATGATGATTTTATTAAAGTTTGCTTATAATTAGATGAAATCGTTCAACCTCCTGATAACTTGTATATTTTAAATGGTGATGATAGTGGTAAGCTTTATTTAATTAAAATTTTCTTGCTTTTGACTAATTTTTATTAATTATTAATGCTACTTTTGATTATTATAATCAATTTATCATGTCGATATTTTTCTTATGATAATTTGAATTTTAAATTATTATATAATCAATGAAAATATCATAAGGCATATGGGTAGTATTCTATTAAAATTGAGGTACAGATCATATGATTTACTATATCTCGTAACCCACTTTTAATAGATCAGCTCCCATATTATTCAAAACCTCTTAAGTGAAAATTCAAAATATTTGGGATGAATTTAAGAATGACTGAGAAATCAAGTGCAATTCAATCAAATTTGGCCAGTATTTAGTTGCTTATTTTACCAAGAATAAAAATCTAAAGCAAAGATTTGTAATTTAAAGAGAAAAATGATGGAAAGATAATTGAAAGAATATTGCTATAACATTAGCACAATTTCATGTTCAAGAATTGGCTAATAAGTCTAGGGTAGTAAGAAATGTTCAATTGAAAATAAGCTTTTATTAATTTATCTTTAATTTTTACATTTAAAAAAATTTAATTAATATGTTCTTTAAATAGTTTCAAATATTGAAACTGCAAATATAACTAAAGAGTTTCCAATATTAGGAATTATGTATTTGTTCGATATAGTTCTCAAATTTGCATTAAATAGGTAAAAGCTTTATATTTTAAAGTATATAATCATTATTGCTATGCTGATAAGCCTAAGACTTAAATGATATTTCATATATTTTATTACATGTATTTGTTCTTTATATTTAGATTTATTTACTGATATCATTAAGGAAAATTATTATATACTTATACATTATATCCCTTTAAATATTATATATTATATTAAAAAAAGAAGTATAATTATTGAAGGAAATTTTTTAAAATTAGTTGGCAATGAAAAACATTTTATTTTGATTATTTTAGACAAAAAGATATAATTGAAAAAATAGTGGAATAGATTAAATACTAAATAAATGCCAAATTCTTTTAAATAAATAAAATTAATACAATAAATTATGTGATCGTAAAGTTCAAATTTAATTTATGTATTTTTACAGGATTTTTGATATCAGATGTTAATAATACGTATCACACATATGAAAATCCCTGCATACAGCTAATAATAAAAATTCAAAATGCCACCTGACCCCTATATATATATTTCTAGATCCTATTAAAATATTAAAGTTTAATAAAATACTTTAATTAATACTATTAGTTTATTAATAATACTTAATTAGTTTTAAGTAATTTAATTTTTATTAAACAAATAATTAGTTTATTAATTATTACTTTTATTTATTTTGCATTTAAAATACTTTATTTTTATTATTATTATTATTTTTATCCATAATCATCATCACTATCTAATTTTATAGTTTTAAAAAATTATTTAATAGTTAGTAAAATTGATATTTTTCATTATTTAATTTTTTAAATAACTAAATCTATTTATATATTTATTAAAAATATTATTTATTATAAAGAAGATTTAATAAAAATTAGATAATATATATTGAGTCTCTAAGTAAAAATCCCATAACTACTACCACTTTTAGATTTAACAATAAAATTATAAATTAATAATAAGAATCTAATAAAGAACTTAATCTAAGAAGAATAATTTCATTTTCACTTCTTTATCAGAATCATTTGATAATTTGTCAAAACCTCATAAATCTGATTTGATTTAATAAAAAATAATAAATTTTCAATATTATCATTTTATAAAAAAAATTGTGCCATTATTACTTTCAAAAGTCACGAGACAGCCAATATTATCCTCGAAATCAGTTATATTTTATATGATCTGCAAATTGCAAATCTGTAATGAATTGTCGATCATTTCCAAAAATGATATTTAAAGAACTATATGGCGTTAAACCTGCATGTCACACATTAAAGGTATGATAATCAGTTTCGCATCGTCGCACAATTATTCAATTATTTGTTTTTATAAAGTAGTTATTACATCAAACATCATATAACTTATGATTGACTCAGGTCAATTGATGTTACTATAAATGGCATTCAAATTAAAAAAAATTTTTTATTATAATAAATCGAAAAATCATTATAAAAAGTGTGCTCGTTTTATTTTTTTTTATTTTAAAAAAAAAAAAAATGGGTAATAATCATGAATCATTCTTCTTTACACAAAAAAATGACAATCAAATTTATCACGTTAATTTTAAAGAAATTCCACAAATATTAGAATTAGACGAATTAGACATGATTGTAACTTATCAGGTTCAATCATATTCTTGCGTATTTTATCATCACCAAAATGATAGCAATAAAGTCTATAAAATAACATGCGAAAAAGTCTCGCACGCTCTAATTGTCGAATATTTAAACAAAAGCATACATGGCATCGAATTCAAGCAGAATGAGCAACATAAAGAATATTTAAAGTTTTCGAATGAACAAAGAAAGAACCTGGAGTATAATTTGAAACAATATTTATTTAATTATTTAACACCAAAAGTTATTGAAAAGTCGAATATGATTAATAAATTGTAAACTTGTATCTACATTTCTTTGTTTGTGGCATTTATTAATGTAGCATTAATATAGCTTATATATTTATTTCTAACCGATATTATAGCTGGTTTGTTAACCTTTCTGGTAGATTAGTTCTCTTCTCTATTTGTAAATGACTTGGAGGATTTTTACTTAGTATGTAATAAACTAAGTCACATCATAACTCCAGACTTTGTTAATATATCACACATTAAAAGTTACAAGATGCATTTTTAATAAACAAATACAGTTTAATGCTAAATTTATTTAAATACTAATGTATTAAAGAATAGAAATCTTTCGTCGTAAAATGGACTATGTAAATTTTTTATTGGTAATGACTAGAAACGATTAAAGAGTGCTTTGGTTGACACAACCTCAGCTGTAAACTTATTGTCATGTTACAGGGGCAATTATATTCTACTTTTTAAAACTATAATTTTAAAGACTTTCACATATTATAAAAATAACAAAACCATTTTAGTTTTAAAAATTTAAATATTTTAAATTTAAATTATCTTAGCAAATTATTAACACTCGCTTGTGCTTTAACAATCATAGCATTATTACCGTCACGACGTTTATTTGCACTACAATTACGTTTGCTATTTTTACCAATTTGTGGGAAAGAATACCATCCCCAAAACAATCCAAATCGATTTCGGAAATGTGGTTCTGTGCTCCCATCACTGTTGAATTGAACATTCAAATATCTCTAGTATCATTGAAACCTCAAATCTTCAGTTGAACATTCCTGCGATGGTAGTTTGGCCGCATTCGTCTTGTGAGTAGATGGAGAATCCCTTAAATGACGAACTGAACGTCGATTCGGCGATCGTACATTTGCACACTGTGTTTCTTTTACTCAAAATGTATCTTTCAGAATTATTTGAAAATTAGTTTCGTTTTTCAAGGTTTACTAATTCATCTTTAATAGATATTGCTGCTGTAGCAACAACGAAAATGAGAACAAAAATAGTTGTAAATTGTAATTTTTGAACCTATATATATCAAATTTTGTTATTGGACCACTTGGCTGATCTCGGTCATGTGCACAAATTTAGCTTAATAATAAAAATTTTGGATTCCTCCCATATATATTTTTATTTTTGTTCTTTACCAAAAGAAAATTTTCATTTGCAAGAATATGACTTTTTGCCACAGTATCCACAAAATCTTGTTGTTTGACCAATTTGGAGATTGAATGAAAGATATGTAATAAATAACTTTAATTAAAAAAAAGTAATTGTTCTTTTTAATCGGTTTTAGATTCTAAATTGATAAATTCTTGTGTAACATTTGAAAATGGCAAATATTTATCATCCTTTGTTTGTAGAACGATGAAGTATTTTTTTTTGCGTGTGAAATTTCAAGTCTCTACCAAAATGTATTTATTACTGCGCCATATTATTTCATGTGTAATATTCTAATTAATTTTATAAAAATTTTTACCTAATTAGTCCGGAGCGTAGAGGAGGACTATATAATTCTTCGTTATTTGACTTGATAACGGTCCGTAAATTATACTAATACAAATATATTATATTTTAATACAATTTTTTGGAATTACAATTTAAATCCAATTTCTTTGACTGTCATTTCAAGTATGTAATTAAGCTAAATTGTTGCACAAGTCATAAAATCCGTAAACAATAAATCAGACAACTTTTATAAACGTTTATTCGTGTATTCTAAACTTTACATATGTTTGAGAGACAATAATGTCATTTGATTTTAATGGTGACACAAAATAAAAAAAAAAGAACTTTCGTCAATTCCATCTAAGAGATTAATAACCAAATCCAAGCATTATATGGGAACGTTTCCAGTAAAATCAAGTCATGAGGCATAGTAAATCATATGATCCGTAATGTGATTTTACCGGAAACGCTCCCATATGACAAAATTTCAAACTATTAATAAATTCCAGAAAATATTTCTTTCCATTTTTCATTGCGTTTTTTCACTGGTATGGTAATAAAAATAAGCGTTGCTGCATATGACTGTAATTGATTATCAATAATATTAATATAAGCTTCTGATTATTGATAATAAATAATTCGATATAAAGAACCTTATAATTATTATATAAAATCTTGAAAAAGAGATTGTTTTTAAGATCAATCCAAAGGAAATTTGGATTCAATCCAATCTGGGTGATACAAATTCAGATTAAAGAATGCATCCAAAATAATGATATCACAATGTTGCTTTCTTCTAATTGGTTAGTAGCATACAGTAATAAGTACGATCGACAAAAAAAATTGCCAACATTTTGCCGATCATTTGTCGATCACTTATTCAATTTTATATGTATTAAAATATAAATAAAATTAATTAATATTAGATATTTTTACTAAAAAAAACTATTTTTAATAACATAAAAAAAAGTATCAAAATCAATATAGATTTACATTATTAGTAATTTAATAGCATTAAATATTATTAAAATTAAACAAAGATTAATAACTATTAATATTTATTAAAATATATTATTTTAATTTCAAAATTTTACATTTAATTTTATTATATAAAATAATAAATTTTATTTTTATTAAAGGCGTTTGCTATTTATTACCAGTAGTGATATCATGTAATTACAATCAAATTGAAATTTTTTTATTATTATTAATAATATTTTGATCCTAATATAAATTGATTGTATTAATTTATAAAATAATCTAAAACTAATCTTATCTAATAAAGATGCTTTCCATAATTATTTTTAAAATTTTTAACTAGTTGCAACTTAAGTTGCAACTCTTTGAGTTACAATTATTTATGAAATTTTATATTAAAATAAATTTACAAGGAGTTGCAACCAAGTTGTAACTTCTTAATTATGGTGATTATCTAACTTATTATGATTGATTAATAATCCTAATCCTAATTTTAACTCATAGTAAGATTATATAAAAATGAATATATAATACTGATGATGATCAGTATTAGTGATACATATTAATTTTCTTTATTAAATTAAGTTATTTTTAAAAATAACTTTAATATAATTAATATAATGTGATCTCTATAAAAGTTCTAATATATTTTGATCTAATAATCCAAATTTTATAAAATTATAATTATTTATAAAAACAAATTGATTAAATAAATAAAAATTTTTTTCAATATTTTTATTAATATAATATAAAATCATATAAGCTTAAGTAATATTGATTGATATAATCAATTAAAATATAACTTTTTAATATGATTTATATTTTTTTTGAAAATATAGCAAGTTTTCTATAATATACTTTTTATAAAATCTGCTTATTTACCAACCATTATTTTATTAATATGTATATTACTGACAATTATTTATTAATATACATTTTGCCAACTTAATTATTTATAAAAAATACAAGTTTTAAAAAAATAAAAACATTTATTAAAATAAATATTAATGTTAATATTAATTTTAATATCACTATTATTACTATCAAAACTTTTACTAATTTTATAACTAATTTATAATAAAAAAAAATATTATTTAAATATTTTTATAGTTGTATTATGATTATATTATAAATATTTAAAAAATTTCTGATATCTTCCTTGAGGTCTTTAAAGTATTTTATTGCTTTATGATATAATAAAAATGATTTATCAGTCAATTGATTATTTTTGTAAATAATTATATTGATAAATTATTATATTAATCAAATAATTATTATAAAACTAATTGTTAATAAAATGATTATATAAGAGTGAATGCTAAGAAAATGGATTAAATTGAAAATTTTTTTAAAAATTTATTTCTAAGTAAATTAAATATAATTTTTATTATTTGTGCCAAAATTTTAATTATTTAAAAAAATTTTTTTTTACAATTTGGTCCCTTTTCCTAGCATTCATCCTATATTAGTAAAATGTTCATAAATAAAATGATTATTATTAAATTATAATCTTTTTATATATATAATACAGTTTTGATGAAAAAAATAGTGATAAAAATCGATTCATTTCTAGATCAGATTGGATCAGCTGAAAAAAATATAACCAATAATATTGAAGTTACAATTGAACACAAATTTTCTAATTTTTGATTAATCAGATCAACTTGTCAAATATAATTGGATTATTTTTATAATATGAATCGAAAAATATGCTATAATTACAAGCCCTTTTAGGTAAATAGAAGAAGAAAAATTCAAGTGATAAAAAAAAAACATAGTTTTATAAACTGCTTTAATACAATAATTAAATACACAATATTTAAAGTCTTATATACACTACCTGGAAATAAGTTTGCGCGATTTTTTAAAAAAATAGTTTATTATCCTTTTTTCTAACAAAAAAAAGTTTATTATTGTTTTTTCTAACAAAATATTAGTATCTGGTTGGCCATCCATTATTGGCAATACATGCTTCTATTCT
>CAMKVN010003258.1:0-10958 GCA_946474995.1 Funneliformis geosporum
TTTTGTAAAATAAGTCCAGATTTAACATTAACTCAAAAAAAATTTTTTTTAGAGTTTTCTCCCTTTCTATTGCAAAGCTCCCATATGATGTAATAATGATATACTACCAATCATCTATGTGAGTGCGATTATCTGCTTGTATGACAAAATAATTTTACACATAAATCAATCCTCCCAAAAAAAATATTTTGATTTTTTTCTTGCAATGTTCTAGAAAAATAATATATTATTTGATATATATATTTGCTCTGAAGAGACAGACTATTTCTACTATATGAGGTCTACCCATTCTGACTGAATTACATATATTAATGTTACTAAGATTATAATACTAAGTAAGACAAACGAAAAATCCATATATGCATTACCCTCAACGTCTTTCTAAATATCAAGATCTTCAATTCATATTTCCATATATCCTTATTCTTTAATATGCTTCATTTTACTGAATTACACGTTAATTATCAAAATGTATGTATTCATACTATAAGATAATCCAAATTAAGCTTTTAAAAATAAGTATATATTTCAAAATATTGGTAAGAAATTGAGGGTTTTCATCAGGTCTACCATCTGTTAATAGATAAAAATAGGGTTTATTAAACCTTCATAAAATATAAATTCATAATAAGTCTTCTCTTTTGCAATTGTTATAAGATTAATCATATGCATTTTATATGAAATACTTAAAAAATATTTAAGGTAAATGAAAATTTGCAATTTATTAAATCTTAAAGAATTATTTGTGCTACTAGAATTAATTAATAAATAAACAGATGATATCAATTTATGCTTAGAGCTTACTGGAAAATCAAGGTCAGGTAGCATAGTGAACTTTCATTGTGATTGGTCAATTTTTGCAGATCATTTTTTATTATTGCTAAAATTCTATTGGCTGATAAGTCACATGATTTATTAATTATTAAATCAAAAATAGTTAATTAAATTAAAAGTGAAGACATTTAATAAAGAAAATTTTATAAAATTTTAATTTTATTATTTGTTTATAGAGTTATTTATATTTCATTAATGTTTTTCGCCTATGTCTCATAACAATATTTCTCTAATTATGCATTTATTAAAGCATTTATAGCTTTTTCAAAAAGTGAATCAATATTATTATCCAAAGAAAAATCTTCAATACTAATATTAGTATCATCATTAGGTCTAGTAACATCTAATTCATTTACATCCTCATCTGTAACTATTTTAACAAAAGAATCCAAGGTTTTCTGAAAGGTCTTACAATTATTTTCAATTCCACTTATAAGATAATCAGCACAATGTCGACATTGACTTTCTAACTTAAATAAAAAACATTCGAAATAATAACCATAACCACAAATCAAAATACAACTTACTTTACTTGAATCTACACAGCCTTCCAAATCACAATGTTCATCTTCTTGAGGAGGATATGCTGTATTCTAAGCCATTAATAGGATTTTAATATCAACTTTAGCTTTTAATGTTGGAAGTTCATATAATTTGGATTTTGATGAAATAGCCTTTGATTTGCTGAGATTATGATATACATCTATAAAAAAATTTAATAAAAAAAGTGAACTGCTTTTTTCAAGATATTCTAACTGTTTTGCTAAATATCTAATATTATATCTTCAGAAAACACATTTGTAAAAGAGTTATCACCACGTATCTGGTTGATTATTCGTGCTTATTGAATAATCTGATTCACAGTGTTTGATTTTTGTATTCGCCGTCAGAGAGAACTATGAAAATTTTCTACATAATAATCATTAAAAATGTGAAGAAAATCTGAAAGAGCTTGTGAAATAGGATGATTAATACTGGTCTAATAAAAAACATTACTTAAAAATGCCAATGGTAACTTATTATAATGTCTACGTTAGTATTGATAAAAAATAGCCCATACACGAAACATAGCTTCTTTATATGTTGACCAATCTCCACTACGAAATATAATGGGATAAAAGTCTAAAACTAATGGTATAATGTTGTCTAACAAATTGATAAGATATTTAGCTTCTGGATTTTTTGACCGTTCAAACTTTTGCAGAATTGTTGAACGCACTTGAATCTAACCTTGAGATGCTAGTTCTAGAAGAAGGTTAATTTTGTAAGATTTTGGCTTTTTTTCCAATACCTTCCGATGCCCAAATATTGTATAAAAAAACTTGTCAAATAACTGATAATTTAAAAGAAACACAATTTTACAGCTATTTAAGGATACATGCAAAGGTCCAATCATTAGAACAATATGCAAGACTTGTTCTGGTATTCCAGAAGAATTTCTGACTTTGATGCAATAGGTGATGGTGCGACGTATATTAAATTGTCCGGGATAATTCATAGGCATTATTAAAATTCGCATTTCCATATAAGTTTTTACTTTGAGAATATTTAACAGATATCTAACTGCATTTATATAGTCTTTAGTTGAGTAAAGCGATCCTTTCTTTAGATTAACCAGTTTTGTGTTCTCCATGCTTCGATCAGTATGACGTTGTTCAATCCTGTTATCTTAGCTGTGAACTAAAAGATGCTCAACTCTTTCGTCATGAGTCTCCGATATAGGCAACAAACTCGTAAATGATTGCTTCCATCCTACATAGCTAAGTCATAAATAAGGAAAAAAAATTGAGCGAGCATTTGTTATAATAATATTTGCATTAATGATAGGAACTGTAATTAATATATTGCAACTTTTAATGTTGCAACTTACGTTGCAATTAGTTTTAACCTATATATGTTGCAATTTATAATGTTGCAACATATGTTGCAACTAATTTTAGCTTATGTTGCAATATTTTGTAAATTTGAAATCAATTGCTGTACTATCTTTAATTTGCATCAATACCCTTTTCATTATGAATAATTTTTTCTTGATTATTGGGATTGTAAAATGAAATATATGACTTTTCTGGCAAGGCTTTTAAGAGTATTGTGATGAAATATTGAAAATCATGCGTAATTGTTGTATCATTACGGTGATATTTGTGAATGTTGTAAAAATTATTCACATTGAGAACAATCAAATTTTCATTCTGTTACAAAATATAAGTTAATTTGGTTAATTATTAATACAAAACCTAATATAAACAAATATTCTTATACATACATTGTCTATTAAAAATCTTCCTACTGTCATTATATGTGAATCTGAATGCTGAGATTTTTGTCTTGCAATAGTCATATGTCTTACCATTAAGTAGTATTCCGCAAAAAATCCGATTTAATCCGACAGATTCAGATTTGGATTTAGATTCGATCCGTCAGATTCAGATTTGGATTCAGATCCAATTTGTTGTATTTGAAATAAAAAATGCCACCCTAAAGTCAGACGCGACATTTATTATTAAAAAAATTTAATTTTTAATAATAAAATGCTGCCCGAAAGTTGAACACAGCATTTATTATTAAAAAATTAATTTTTATTAATTTTTAATAACAAAATGCTGTCCCAAAAGTCGGAAGCGACATTTATTAATAAAAAATTAATAAAAATTAATTTTAATAACAAGATGCCGTCCCGAAAGTTGAAGGTGACATTTATTATTAAAAAAATTGATGTTTAATAATAAAATACCGCCCCAAAAGTCAGATGCAGCATTTATTAATAAAAAAAATTAAATTTTAATAATAAAATGCTGCCCAAAAGTCAGACACGGCATTAATTATAAAAAAAATTAAATTTTAATAATAAATGCCACCCCGAAAGTCAGACGCAGCATTTTTTATAAAAAAATAATTTTTATTAATTTTTTATATAAAAATGCCACCCCGAAAGTCAGACACGGCATTTATTAATAAAAATTTAATTTTTATTAACTTTTTATATTAAAATGCCACCCTGAAAGTTGGATGCAGCATTTATTAATAAAAAATTAATTTTTATTAATTTTTTATATAAAAATGCCGCCCGAAAGATAGATGCGGCATTTATTAATAAAAGATTTAATTTTTATTAATTTTTATATTAAAATGCCACTCCGAAAGTCAGATGCAACATTTATTAATAAAAAAATTTAATTTTTATTAATTTTTTATATTAAAATGCCACCCCAAAAGTCGGATGCAGCATTTATTAATAAAAAATTTAATTTTTATTAATTTTTTATATTAAAATGCCACTCCGAAAGTCAGATGCGGCATTTATTAATGAAAAATTTAATTTTTATTAATTTTTTATATTAAAATGCCGATCCAAACGTCAAAGGTGGATTTTTGTTAAAAAAACAACAAAATTGTTGCTTTTTAACATTAAAACGCCGTTCCGAATGTCGAAGGCAGATTTTTGTTAAAAAACAACAATTTTGTTATTTTTTTAATATTAAAATGCCGTTCCGAACGTCGGAGGCGAATTTTTGTTAAAAAAACAACAAATTTGTTGTTTTTTAACGTTAAAACGCCGTTCTGAACGTCAGAGGCAGATTTTTGTTAAAAAACAACAATTTTGTTGTTTTTTAACGTTAAAACGCCGTTCTGAACGTCAGAGGCAGATTTTTGTTAAAAAAACAACTATTTTGTTATTTTTTAATATTTAAACGCCGTTCCGAACAGCGGAGGCAGATTTTTGGTAAAAAATTTTTTGATCTGTCGGATACAGATTCAGATTTGTCAGATTTAGATACAGATTCAGATTTGTCAGATTCAGATCGAATCGGATTCGGATTTGTCGAATTCAAATTGAATCAGATTCAGAATTTTCGGATTCAGATCAAATCGGATTCAGATTTTCAAATTCAAATTGAATCAGATTTTGCCCAAATCTGATCCGATCTGATCCATGCAGAACTCTAGCCATTAAGCCTACACCAGCTAATGTTTCTATTACTGACGAAGATGTTCCAGATGCGTCTAGCATAAACCCAATCTTTGCTTTAATTCCATTAATAAATTTATTATTGAGTCCTGCTAAAAAATAGCAAAAAAATACTAATCTTTTTTATTTTTTTTGTTAGTCATGTGATTCTTAGCTTGTGGGTTTGTTCCGGTTACTAATTGGGGCCTTTGCAATAGAAAGAGGGGAAACTGCCGGAAAAATCAAAAATGAGTTAATGCTAAATTTGAACATATTTCAGCCTAAAAATCATATTTGGCATATAAAAGTAAAATTAATTTTTCCCGGCAGTTTCCCCCCTTTCTATTGCAAAGGCCCCAATTGATCGATAAATCCTTTTAATGATAATTCGGCTTTCTTAAGCATTTTCTTGAACTCGTTTAAATCTAAAATAGGTCGTTCATTATATATACGTTGCCTTGTATACAACACTCCTGCCATTAGTTTAACCTTTTTGCTGAGAGGAATTAATTCTAAAATATATTGATTTTATAAGAAGTAGTCCAGAATACAGTTATAAATAAGGATTTGACTATTTACTTACCCAGCTTTGCTTCATCAAGCTCTGCACATACATTGTTATATGCAGTTTCCAATTTGAAATTGGGCTTCAGAATAAATAATATCGCTACGCAAAACATATGAACTACCTTTAAATTGTCTTAAATTCTCTTCTGAAATCCTCTTATTTGCTGGCGGGTAATTAAATGTATTCTTATATTCTGAATTCTTATCAGTTTCATATAAGCAGTGATGACACATATTTGCCTCTGGTGGTAGGCCAAAAAATTTAATTAATCATTCTGTAGCCTTCTTTAATTTCTTCTTCCCTTACTATCTCTGGCTGTAGATATATATAAATTGTGTTTTGGATGAGAATATAGGTTAGGTTTTGGCTTTTTAGCATTTACTATTAATTTATTATAATACTTTCGGCATAAAGCCTTGCCAACTAAGTTGAGATTTTGACTCGAACTTGGTATATTTACTTGCTCAGATACAATAGATGTACCATACTTTTCATAATCGTAGACAACATCATCTTGACCCTCTAAATCACAATATTGAGCCTTCCTTTTTCCTTTTCTTTCATTTGTGATAGTTTTTTCTTCATAAACTTTCTATGTAGACATTTTACGTGAATTTCTTTAATAAAATTGCTTATTTGTAACAAAATAGAAAAAACCTCTTTTTAGCTAACTTCTGAATTACCAAACTATTTTTTGAATTACTTTAATATGCAATAAAACAAGATAGATGCTTTACAAAAAGTTTTATTATAACTCTTGCGAATTAATTCTTGTGACTGTGAATTCATTTAAAGTTAGATGATTATTTTTTTATTTAAATTTAATATGTGATGATCATTTTGATGATCAACTAATCAGATGTAAATTCGCTATGCTAGGTCAGGTATATATAGGTTCATTTAATGTTTGTATTGTTTTAAAAGTTTTGCTAATAACAATAATATCTATTGGAATTTAGTTAATAATTTTAAATATATAAACAATAAAAAAATTTAATTTTTTATAATTTTATTATATTATGCAAAATATTGTCTACTTTTGCTTTTTTTAAAGGTTATTTGTAAAAAAAAAAACTTAAGTTTATAAAAAAAAATAGAAAAATAATAATATATCATTTAAATAACTAAAGTAATTTAATATTCTATCTAGTAACTAATTTAATCATTATATTACTAATTTTTAGAGTTAAATTCCACTTATATGAATAGTAAAAATTACTTTAGCCTTATCGTCTTATGAAATTAGAATAACATTTTATAAAAAAGCAGATGCAAATAATTTCACAACTTTGACTAAAGCTAGATAATATTGTTCATCAATAAGATCATATATTTCATTTTTTCCAATAATTGCTAAACATATTTGTGTAAGGTGATGATAGTATTGAACTACTATTACACAAAAATGACATGAATGACTCAGATGATGAATATGAATGCAGTGACTAAAATGTCATATATGTCTTCTATGTCATATATCTTATATACTTCTTTTATTTAATATATTATATATATCTTTTTTATTACTTATATCTCTTATATCTCATATATTTATTATAGTTATTATATCTTTTATATTATTTATATTTCCTATATGTTTTCAAACACTTTATGTATTCATTTTTATATAAATATACCTTGAGTCTTAGAGTAGTTAACGGTAGAGAGTTTTGAAGTAAGTTTAGAATAGTCAGAATACTTTCTTAGATAGTTTGATTTAATATAAAACATTTGCACAGTACAGAGCGCTGACAGAGACAGTACTCATTTGTTAAGACATATTGAATAAACAATTGACCTTTTTTGACTCAATCCATATCAACTTATAAACTTATACCTTCTGCTTATCTTACCGCACTTTTAACCTTTAAGCGATCCTAAAGAATGCCTATAACACTTGGTGCCTTCTGCCAGAAATTATTCATTGAACCGTTCATGTTTAATGAACATTATCTAAATAATCAACAACACAATCAATTGCACATCAATTTTAATTTACATAATATTACTGCATATCACCGTGATAGATCTTGCTATATTTGTTATCCCCCTAAAGCAGTCACAATAAAACGTTTTTGACACTTTTGGAATTAGATTACTGTTGAATATCCCACAGTAACATTTACACGTTATACATAACAATATAGAAGAACTGAATTATACTTATCTTTATATTGGTACCACTGACACAGTAAACAACGTCCTCCAAAACCTCATATTCAGCATACGATACAACGTTGGATTTGAAGTATCACCCATAATCATTAGACAAAATATACAACGCCTTTGTTATAACAAAAGGATTTGCCTTAGACCTATTACACATATTATACCAGATATCTGAAACAACTTCTATACCACCTTCCGTTATATCAGACGATACCGAATCAACTATTTCAAGTAATATAACTGATAATAATCTACATATTAATAGCCTACTATATACCAACAAGGATCTAAACTTAGAAAATTTATTTGCTGAAATGGCTGCAAATCAAGCTGATATACAAGCATTAACCAATGCGTTGCAAAATGTCCTCAACGTATTTGCTCCACAAGGACAGCCTGCTCCTAATAATGAATTGGCAAATCTGACTGCACAACTTCAGGCCAATGTAAATGCCTTGCAAGCAAATCAACCACGACGAGAAACACGTATCGCTGAGTTGCCCTATTTTTATGGAGGAAATCAGGATCCAATAAGCTGGATAGCAGAATTTACACGTGCTTGTAATGCAAATGGCATTAATGATGCTCGAAAAATAGAGGTAGTCCCTGCATATTTGAAAAATGCTGCATCTACCTGGTGAACGATGAATCAGGCTCTTGCGAACAACAATGCAAATCGTATTACAGCATGAACTGGTAACAATAATTATACAGATTTTACCCAGAACTTCCCAGTGGCATTCAGATCACAAACTTTGGTAGAAATCTGGACCACTGAACTGGAAAAAAGAAGACAGCAACCAGGTGAAGCAGTAGATGATTATGCAAGTACTTTGTTGGAATTATATACCAGAGTTGAAACTCCTGCCTTTCAGTACCCTGACGCAATGAAGGTTTGATGACTTATTAGTGGTTTATTACCAGAGCTTCACTTGCTGGTCAAACCTTTCAATAATCAAACATGGAACACAACATTAGACAGGGCTAAACAATATGAATTAGCATATAGGGATACAAATGCCATTGAAGTATACATGAACAAATATGCACTGCCTGCCATAGCATCGAATCAATTTAATAATTTAAACAATGCTATTGCTGCTTTAACCCAACAAGTACAGCAACTTAATGTTCAGAATACCCCTAGAAGAAATAACCAAAGGTTCACTACAGGACAACCTAGTTAAGCATAAAGGAACTTTTAAAATAATAATATAATGACAAATAATCAGAATAGAGGAAATATCACCTGTTACGGTTATAGACAACCAGGCCATATTAAAAGGAATTGCCCTCTCAACCCAATGATGCCAAATCTACCTAACAATATAACAGCATTCAATATTCCACCAGTCGTTAATAATCCACCACTAGTAAATAATGTGATTAATACTGTGCTACTAAATAATAATGCGCTTCAAAATAATACTACGCCACCAACAACGTTCCCAACTTACAGGCTCTACAGTTGCTAGCACAAATGATAGGACAAGAAGATGCTGATAATAACCTATCTTTAAACTCTTTAAACTAGAAGGTGTACCACTGAAGGGTGATGATACGGAACCTTTTACAATTCTCTCAAATCTTTCTTTAACAGAAGTATACGCAAACAAAAGGGGATGACATAACGAAAATCAAGATGAAAAAGACTTTATTAGAAAAAGAGAAACTAAGCAAAAAGCTGAGGCTGCAAAACGAATGAACAAACCAAAGGGAAAGAAAAAACCTCCACCAATTCCACCAGTAGTTAATATAGTAGATCACTACACACCTTAACAATTTTTCAATCAACCTGCACACATATCAATAGGACAATTATTAGCAGAAAACCAAAAATTTACAATGAACATAATGAGACAGTTGAGAAAACCAATAGCCCGAAAAATAAACAAAGGAAAAGGACCCCAAAAAGCAGGCCCTTCAGGAACAACAGTATCTCCTAATGAAGGAGCAATGGATACTGGAAAACAAGATAATGGTAAACCCGAAGACGATGATAATTATGGAGAAAATGAGCCATACAGCCTTAGTACGCCTAACAAAAATGACCCAAAGTCCACTACTTTAAACTGTCAAGCACACATAAAGAAAAAAGAAATCTCCTAATCGTTGACTCCGGATCTTGCAGATGTATTATATCATTAAAATTACTAAAAGAACTTGACATGGAAATAGATAAAGCTTCCAAGACAATCATGGTAAATGTTAATGAAGAAAGAAGACGACCTCTTGGAATGGTTACTAAAGTATCCTTAAGAATAATGGGATCAATTATCACATTTGACGCTTTAGTAATTGAAACTGATTCCTATGATGCTATCATAGGAAATGATTGGTTAGAAAAGACCGATGCAGAAATTAGTTATAGAAATAAAACTATGACATTGTATTGGGAACAGAAGTACTTAAAGTTCCAATCGAATATCGTATCTCTCCAAAAGTTAGAATGAAAGTAGTAGAAAACAACGATAATGAAGAAGAATATGAAACTGGAGAATATGAAGAAAATGATAATGAAGAAAATGAGCAAGAAGAAATGTTCTGTTTCTCAAAGGAAATTATTGAAGAAGAAATCAAACAAATTAAGGAACAAGTTAGGAAGCCTTCTGAAGACAATCAAACAGTAAGGCAAGCATTTTATCAATATAAGGAAATTGAAAAGGAAACTTTTTATACAGGAAATCTTACAGAAGAACAAATGATAAAATTCAAGGACTTTATGGAACAATATGTTGATCTTTTTATCTGGGAATCTGATCAATATGGAACGACAAATGTAGTCACATATAGTATTGATACAAAAGATGCAACCCTAATAAAACAAAGATTTTATAGGACTTCACATAATAACCAGGAGTTCATCAAGGAAGAAATTCAAAAACATTTAAAGTCAGGACTTATAAGACCATCCAAAAGTCAATGGACTTTACCTGTGGTTGTAATAGAAAAAAAGAATGGTAAAAAATGTTTATGCGTAGACTATTAGAAGCTAAACAGTGTCACAAAAAAGGATAATTATTCTTTGCCTTGAATTGACGATATGTTAGAGACACTTGAAGGATCCCAATGGTTTACTTCATTAGATCTTGCCAGTAGCTTTTGGCAAGTTGAATTGGAATCCAAAGATAGAGAAAAGACCACTTTTATAACCTATTTTGGGATATACGAGTTCAATGTCATGCCTTTTAGACTCTGCAATACTCCTGCTACATTTCAGAGGCTAATAAATACTGTTCTACGTGATATTTTATGGCAATACGTAGTTGTTTATGTTGATGACATCAACATTGGTTCAAGATCTTTCGAGAAATACTTATTACATTTGGAACAAGTATTCTTGAGACTACGGCAAGCTGGGTTAAAGCTCAGTCCTGAAAAGTGTTTTTTCTTTGAGCAAAAATTACCTTTCCTTGGACACGTGATCAGTAGAGAAGG
>CAMKVN010003259.1:0-10956 GCA_946474995.1 Funneliformis geosporum
TGTTCAATATAAATTTACCAAATATATCAACAAAGAAAAAAAATAAAAAAAAAATGCAATAATTATTTTTTTTTTTTTTAGTATTTTGGAAATGCAAAGGACAAAAACATTACGCCAAATCATGTTTCATTTTGACCATTTGAAAGTCATGATCGACAGTGGATGCCAAAAATGAAAAAAGTTTTTGTCTCATCATTTTGGCAATTAGAATCGATAATGAACACAACACGAATATAAATGAAAGTCACAACTTTGAAAGTGAATATTACCTTTTTTTCCTATTTTCGTAAAAAGATTTCTCATCCTTTCAAATTTACAATATTTTTTATTTATTATTATTTTTTTTAAACAAAAAAAATAATAATAATAAAATAAAAATGTCAAAATCATTAATTTTTCAGGATAGAGAATTTAAAAATAAAGGTCTCCAAAATGAAGCGTTAACGCATAAATCGTACGCTTACGAACATCCAATGAGCGGAAATCATAATGAAAAGTTAGAATTCTTGGGAGATTCGGTCATATCCCTTGTAATGTCAAATTATTTGTATAAAAAATGTAAAGATGAAGGGGAACTAACTATGATGAGAGCAAAGTTGGTTTGCAAACAAACTTTGGCAGAGTTTGCGTTACGTTTAAATTTAGAATTAAGGTTGAAATTTGGAAAAGGTGCTTTAATTACCAACGCAAGAAATAATGAAAAGATATTAGAAGACGCTTTTGAAGCTTATATAGGTGCCGTATTTTTAGATTCAGACGAAAATTTTCTAGAAGTAATGAATTTTATGAAACCTTTGTTAGAACCAAAAGTTGAGCAACTTCTCTTGGAAAAAAAAAATGCACAACAAAATGATACTTCTAAACATATAATCGGCCCTCAGGATCTATCACTTATGACTTTACCCCTTGAAGATCCAATTAATAAACTTCAAACTTGGTCACAGAGAAGAAATTTTGGTTTACCTAAATATATTTTAGTTGAAAATAAAAAAGTTGAAAATAAACATAACCAACCTCAGTTTACTTTTGAAGTTATCATTAATGGAATTACTTACTCTCAAGGGACGGCAAGAAATAAATCGGAGGCTAAAAAATTAGCTGCCATCAACACCCTAAATTTAATTGATGATACTGTAAAATTGATTAAATGATTTAGGATATGAAGTCTTTTTTATATGTTGAGATAAGAAATTTTTTTTATCACTTTTGATAATTTTATACATTTTTTTTTTAATATTGAAAGGACAACAAGTTCAAATTGAAATAAGTAATAAAAGATATTTTGTAAAAAATTTTAATATATTTTGGACTGTTCTCATTTTCAATATTAATAATATATTTACTTCAAATTATAAAATAAAGTTTACGTTAATTCCAAACGAAGTATTTTGTATTAATTTTTAATTTGATACAATTATAGTTTTCCACTACGCGATGTTTTGTAATTTTCCTGAACGTTTTATTGGTTTTGTAATTTGTTCAAAATTTTAAATAAATTCTCTTTAGAATATATCACATTATGATATTGCACCTTTTATTTTAGTGAAAATGCATTTCATCGGATGATACGACTTACTTCCGAAACCAGGTCGAAACAGTCGAAATGATGATGTCAAAACACATACTGTAAGCTGTGCCATTTTATGTCGATCACTTAGGAACCCCTTTTATTTATCCCTCCATCATTTATTGGGTATTATCGAGGACTTTTTTACGGGTTCTTCAAAAAATCTAATATGGCGCAGAAAATGTCGATCAAAAATAAATTTTTGCTTAAATCGAGTCATGGCTTGAAAAATAATGTCGAATAAAATCGAAAATTATTATGAATATTATAATATAACAAATATTTTTTATTATATAGTTCTATAATAAAAATTACTGAATTTAATATTATAATTATTATATATTACAAATTAATTTTGGATGATAAGAATGAATTTAAAATAAAATATGCTACTTCTTCTCATGATATTGTAATATTTCATCTTTACTTATTTACTTTCAAATTTCTTTTTTTATCTGAATTTTTGCGGATCTTCTAAAGCTTTTCTTATGTAATATTCATTACTTGGACCTAGAAGAAATAATTCTTGATTCTTGTAATTTCATACTCATATTTGAATGCACTTTTATATCATATTACCTTAGTCTTTGCAAACATGTTTAACGCAAGCACATTCTGCTTTTTTGTATTCACATCCTCACTTTTTCTCCATGAATATAAATAGAAGTTTCTTTGATAAAAGTCTACTGGTTCCGTATGTTTCTTCCTTCACAGTCAAAGAAAGATACTGACAAAACTCCAGGAGAGTGATAACTGGGAAATAATCCGCAAAGTGGACAATATAATAAACTATAACCCTATAGGATTAGTTTGTTTATTTATTTCGAGATGGGGATCGGCTAGTTGCGTCAAATTTAAAAAACAGTGATGAATATCAAAAATTGATTAGTTATCAAACGATAGTTATTTTGTGACCGTCATAATTTTGACGACAAACCAATTTGAGCGTCTGTGTTCCGGTTCTATTTTTAATATTTGTTAAAAGTAGTTCCAAACTCAGGAGATTTATAAACTGTTAAATTTAGAATTGATTCACGAACTGACTCGAGTCGATTATTTTTGAGCTGATACATCCCTAACTATAATACAAAAAATCATATTTTAACATTCAAGTAGTATTAACAAATAAAACAAATGTAAAATATAAAAATATGTTAAATAAATAAAATAAATAAGATAAATTAATTATGTAAAATATGGCAGACATGTTTGATAATTTTGTCATGCATTGAAGTTGCTTCGCACTTCGCGGTATTGACACCGATATTCAAACTCCAGAGTTTCAAAATATTATCTAAATCTTTGCAGAGTTGATCTGTTAAGTAGACTGATAATTATGGACGAGTTCTTTGTTCTAATTTTGTGATTTTCAAGCAAGTTGTTGAAGTCTTAATTTATTCAAGGAAGAGCAAATCTCCACTGAAATTGGAAAATATAATATTAGGAATAATTTGACAATGAATTTATATTTTATACAATGAGTGGTTATACCAAAAAAATTTTAATTTTAAGTTTTAGCATTTTCCATATTTTGAAATTTTGAATACCAATAACTTCAAACCATTATTGTAATATCTTCACAACAAGTACTACAACGCATAAAAAGATTAGTATGAAGGATAATTATCACCAAAAAAAAAACACTAATTAATGTAGTTTTTTAATTCACGCATTTCTTTCATTTTATAAAATTTCAGGGAAAAAATTTATTTCGTTAATTTGTTATTTATTAAATGAATAAAAAAATAATAAGTATATTAAAGGATTGCATATTTAATAAATAATATGAAAAGGATAAAATAAAATATAAAAATAAAAATAAAAGATGCAAATTTACTTTTTTTCAATGATATGACCCAACCCAAGGAAGATACAATAAGCTAAAGCCATGAAAATATAATATGTATAGATTATTTTCTTGCCTTCTTCTATTAATAATATAAAATGTTTATGAAAAAATAAAATAGCACCGTAATGAATCACGTGATATCATACAGAAAATGGAAATTAAAGGAAATAAATTTTTTTTAGGTTATTTGAATATAGGAAAAAAATATCTAGTTTGTTGTGATTTTAATAGAATAAGAAATAAGAACAATAAGAACGATAAAGACTTTGAATTAGGAAAATCTAAATGGTGATATGTTGATGAAAAAAGAAGAAAATTTAGAAAATTTGGTGCGACAACTGCGATAACTACTTACGAACTGATACTGATAAACAAGAGAAATAACATAAAGAATATATTTAAAAATTAAATTATTCAACGAGAAATAAACTACAAAAGATTTGTTATTTTCTTTTTTCTTGATTATTATGAAATTTTCTTTGCCAATCTGACTTTTCAACTTCAGACATTCCTTTCCATATTCTTCTCACATCTTTTATATATTCATCGATTGGAACATTAGCAGGCCTTCTCTTCATCTTCTCCTTTCGAAAGGAGGTGAACATATTTGGCTCTCGTTTTCTATGTTGTTTTTTAGAATCATAGTAATCCTGGGATGTATAAAAGATAATTTGTAATTCGTTCATTATTGAATTTTGGATAATTGGAAATGAAAGTTATTAATGAGAACGAAGCAAATGACAATTTAACGATAAAAGGTTTAATTATTATTATAAAGATTTTGCTGGTTGGTTAGAATTATAGAGGGAGACTTGTCTCAGTTACCTTAGTATTTATACATTACAGATTTTTAAAATCCTAATAGTGTTCAAATTGTTCCAATTACAATACAATAGCATTTTTCAAAACTTAAACAAGGAGATTCATACATGAAACATATTTAGGGATTGTATAAAATTTTCTGTCTTCAATCGAATAAGAAACTCATGCAATTGATTGGTGATATTGTTTGATTCACAGTATATTTATTAACAAATATGTAAATTTATTTTTAATATATATTTATCCACTTAATAGTATTCAAGTTAAGAAATAAGTTATTTAATATTATTTGTTTGAAATTTTTATAGAAAATATTAATAAATTAAATAAAAATGAAAAAAAAGAATTGGAAACTACACTACCGACAAATAAATTTAAAAAAAAAAATATTGTACTACAAATATAGTGATGATACTGTTTCATTTGCATTTCCTGTTGGAATTTTTTAGTATGCTTTTGAAACATTAAAAATGTGCACGTTATCTGAAAGTAACAAATCAAAAATTTTCCGGCAGAATCGTGAACAAGCAAATAGGCCGGTAATGTTTACTTTCTTTATTAATGAAAAAATGAATTGCAATATAAACAAATACAAAAGGATGAAACGTTGTACATCATCTTGATTATACTTGATTTTTATTATAAATAAATAATAAATGAACTTCTTTTTTTCATTTATAAACGAATCCGGTCCGTAATTCCGAGTTATTTATTTTATACGGAGATGTATACAAAAATGCTTATATCAGTACTACCACTTTTGCAATCACGATTTTTTCGGAAAATTTCTTATTTGTTACTTTCAGATGACATGTCATTTTAATTAAAGTTTATATCGGGAAGGTTGTAAGGAAAATCAGGCTCTGAGAATCTTTTAAATTCTCAAAATCTGATTTTCCTATCGTTCACAATGAATTTTTTCAGAAAATATAAATTTTATATATATAGAGATATCATCCAACTATTTAATATATTAATTAATACTATTGAATGGATTAATATAAATTTTTATTTAAAAATCACATTACGTAACACAAGCTCCCTTTGTGTGATTTCTTTCTGTGTTACTTCAAACAATATTAAATTCTTTGAAATGTAAACCATACCATATCCGGTTAAGCTATTGCATTGGCGTCAGTGTTGACATTGTCATACTTCAAAAATGAAATATGTATAATATATTCTCAACAGTGAAGAAGTGTACTTTATTTAAACTTGTGACTATAATACAATCAAATAACTACTTTATTTCCTACGCATAATCCAAATCTAGAACTTTTAAAACCTTTTATTTTCAATACTGTTATGCGCAGCTCTTGATGTTTATGGGTTGCAAAGGTAAGCAGAAGGTTTATTTTTCGAATTAAATTTTATTAATAATAACGAAACTAATACAATACAACGTTAATGAAGTATTGCCTTAATCTTTTACGTTAGATACGTTTATTAATTAAGTTTTCGATGTTATTACAACAAATGCAAAGGGAAAGGGGAAATATACTAAATGCATTTTTATTATTTAGGGAGATGGAACATATTATTTCATTCATGCGAAATCCCACCATTTTTATATTCGAAAATTAATGAGAACTCATTGTCCACGAGCTATTTTGGCCTCAGAACATATTGGCCGGATGGCATATTGGCCATGAAATCCATGAAATATATTGGCAGGAGACAATTTTGACCGGGAACAAAATTGGCCAAATTGAACTACAAAGCCTAGCATGCTATTATTTTAGAACGAAATTTCTCGAAGATAAATAATAACAAATTTAATAATAATCGTAACAATACTCAGGATATATATATATATATATATATAGAGAGAGAGAGAGAGAGAGAGAGAGAAACATTCGCAAGAATTCATTCCCTTCTAAATCCAAAAGGATTGTTAAGAATAAAAATTAGAAATCGGAATGCAACTTCACTTAAAGCGTCAATTCAAAATTTCGTTTTCAAAAGATGGTGTACATGATAGCATTGAGAAAAGAGTTGGTAAGAAAATAATAAATCATAAAATATTTCATTTTATCTTTAATATTAATTCATTTATACGTTCAAATCTAAAATTTGTTTTCTCTAAACTTGCAATAAAAAACACCGCATTTTAATTAATTATGACTATTATGACTTATAAAATATGAAACTAATTAATTAATTATTTAAGTTTTGATATATATTTATATGTGTATACAATACATGATTCGGTTCCTTTTTTAAGCAATTTATTTAAAAACATTAGTAATTTAATAAAACATGAAAATATAATAAATTTTCAAATTTTTAATATAAATGACAATTAATTAAGATTTTGACTTTGACCTTCAAACAACCTTTCTTATTATCATTTGACCTATTTCAGTAGAATTTTTGAGTATTGTCATCATTTTTAAATAAGGGAATTTTTTTTTTTTAAAAAAAATTTATTTTATAAAAGTTTAACCGCGTGCCCTATAAAAAAGTCGATCCGTGTTTTGTTTCCATGGTTTTTTCCGTTGTTAAGCTTAATCTGTATTTGCTAACAAAAAGTTTAATTACGTCTAAACTATGAAAGAAATATACACGAGTTTAATTAATTGAAGAGTCAGATCGTCTTTATTGATATTTATTATTTGAAGATAATTAGTTAATTCTTAGTTTATTTACAAATCTCTATTTCAAGTTACATACTATTTATATAAAATAAACTAATAGTAATATAATAAGATAAATATGTCCGATATAATAAATAAGATAAATATAATAAATAATATTTAATTAATAAATATAACAAATATGACAAATCTGATAAATATAAATATGATAAATATGGTAGATCGGTCAAATATGACCAATTTGTCATATTTGCCAACCAAGTCAAATAATAATTTGTAGATCAATTTTGATGATCTTTTAATAATGTTAATTTTGCAGCTAAAAATCATTCTTGATTTATAATTTTAAATCAATGGAATTTTCATATCATTTATACAGATTCTGTAAAGGCTCATTTTCACAGAAATTTTACGTAAGCCACTGAGAAATAATGGAATTATTCAGGAGAAAATATTTATAGGAATGTTGGTTGGAATAAATAACTAAACCTATCAAGTATAATTTTCAGAAACGTCTGATGTATCCATTTCTTAGCATTTTGTTTGATTTAAAGAAATTAACTAGTTATTATTTATATTTTTGTAAAGCAACTTTGGTGGCAACTTTGGCGACAGCTCTGGTAGTGGCTAGAAACTTTGATGACAATTTAATAAATTACTGACAATTTTAATAAACAAAATTATTTTTATTAAAAAATAATGATCAGGTAACATCAATTCAATTCTTGTTTATTTATGAATAATAATTTAATTTTTTCTTAAACAATAACAAAAATCATTCTTTTGAAATAATAAAGTAATTTTTTTTAAAAAATAATTAAATCATTCTTTTAGAATAATGAAGTAATATTTATTAAAAACAATAAAAAATAGTTTTGAAAGAATGATAATTTAATCATTTTAAAAGAATAATGATAAAAATTATTTTTTCAGAATAATACTTCTTTTGAGATAATAATTAAATCATTTTTTGAGAATGATAATTTAGGATTTAATAATACTGATAAATCATAATTCAGCCTTTAGCTATAGCAGATCATAACAAATTAAGTCTAAAGAATTTACCAATTCAATATGAAAATAAATTTTATAAAATACTATAAATTATATATGGTAGATCTTAATTCATAAAATTTAGTAAACCTATGCTAAAAATAACCTGTGATCAGTTAAACTTAAAATAATATGAGATATTATTTATAATAAATCATATCATATTATTTGCAATAGAAAGCCTAATTGAATAATATTTAATAGTAAATACTATATAATTAAGGATAAAAATCAGCTTATCAATTTTATTTTAGTTCTTTTCATCAGCTCTGCTTTAACTCTTATTAGTAAATATAAGTTATATTGCTTCAAATATAAAATACAGATAGAATACATAATAAAAACAATTAGAAAAATTTGATTAGTTATTAAAAGATAGTTGTTTTATAATTGTTATAATTTTAATGATAAACTAAATTGAGCATTAGTTTCTAAATTCTATTTTAATATTTGTTAAAAGTAATTTTAAACTTTATAGATTCATAATCTATTAAATTTAAAATTAATTTCAGAATTGACCAAATTAACTTATTTTGAGCTGATATATTTATATATTATATGTAATCTATAAATATAATACTTAAAAGATAGATAGATAGATAATCATAGGTTGCAATTAGTTAATATTATATTGTATTCAACTATCATAATATTTAGGTTCTATCTATGAGTAGAGGCTGAGTACAAATTATAGATTATTATACAAAATAGGTATAATGTCATCTAGTTATATATTATCTATAAGATATAGTAAATTTCAAAGTATAAGCTATGAAAGATTGCATCATATCATGCTAAATTAAGTAATTGGATTTTAGTTATAGTTGGTATATAATCATTAATAAATATAGTGATAACTAAAACTATATCTGAAATAATCTCTTTATTCAGTAAAATGTTTAAATTTTAATAGCATTTAAATTACTACTTTATAGTTTTTGAAGGCTTAGGTTTGCAGAAACATAAAAAGGTTAAGTTAAATAAAACCTGTTAAAAGTTGTATTTGAAAATATTTTGAATCTTTTTTTAAAATTAAAATATGCAATTTATAGTTGAAAAAATGTAAAAAGACCTATAAAGTTAATAATACAGTATATCTATTAATAATTATTCTGAATATCTTCCAAAATTTGTGAAACAACTAAAAGAAAGATAAAGTTAATGTTGTAAGTATATTTTTAATAATTAAGTGATTTTTAATATAATAAATAATTAAAAAATGATTTAAAAAAAAGGGTGAATTTCCAAAAAAAATACTATTATTTTAAATCTATATAAAAAATTAATTTCTTAATAGGATTCAAGGATTCAAAATTTCAAATTCTAAATCTTAAAAAGCTTATTTATCAAATATATAGTTATTCAATACCAAAAGTTAGAAAAGAATAATAATTTATATCATTAACATATGATTTTTAAATAGAAAAACTGCTAAGGATTTTTAGAAATAATATATTTATATCTTAATTTTAAATTTAAACTTCATGAAATTATTCTTTTAGTTTAAATATATTTCTTATCCTTATTATTTATTATTATATAAACTTTATTTTAAAGTTTTTATTTATCTAATATATTTTCAATAATAAGTCAAATATATAAAAAGCTATTAAAAATTGAACTATAATAAAATTATTTATAAAAATCTTATATTATATATTTTGTAGCTTATAACAGAAAAAGTTTTATAGATATTATAATTATTATAATCAATTTATAAAATTTTTAAATTTAAAAGTTTAATATAACTTGTTTTATTTTAATACATTTTTTGCTAATTATTTTTTTTTAAAGTAATATTCAAAATTAGTTGAAATTATTTCTTTTAGTATTGAAATCTTTTAACTATTTAGCTAATCCAATTATTCAGCAAAAATTTGTCTAGGTTATAATTATTTGTTATATTATATATATAATTAAGTATTATTTTAATATTAAAACCTTTTGGTAAATATCTAGCTAATTTAATATAGTTAAAAAATTTATTTATAAAATAAAAGTTTTAAAAATATAGAATTTAGGATTTATCAGATTTATAACTAAATATTTAATGATATTTAAATAATAAAAGTTTTATATTTTACTGATACAAAATAATAAAGAATATTTATACTAGAATAATATTAAAATCAACTTTTGATATAATAAATTTTAGGGTTAGGATCTCAACTTCATTTTAAGATTATAACAAATTTTTAAAGAATTTAATTGGTTTATTTCTTCTATTATAATATTGCAATTTTGTAGATTGTTTTTTACTGATCAGCTAATTAGTTTATTAATGAATTTTAACTTGTTAGAATCATTACATTAAGAAAAATCAGAATCAAGTATCAGTTTTTTAATAGCCAACACAGAATACTGAAAATATTTTCTACAATTAAGTAGGAAAATTTAATGTGAATTGTTAAATTATATAAAATTGGTCTTAATTAAAGATAGTATAGCAACTAATTTTAAGTTTATAACTTGTTATAATATAAGCTAAAATTAGTTGCAACATATATAGATTACAACTAATTGCAATATATGTTATAACATTAAAAGTTGCAACATATTAATTATTAATTACAATTCTCATCTTTAGTTTTAATAATCACATTTTAAATTTTTACTAAATAATTTCTAGGTTTTGAAGTTTATCATATGTATGATGAGAATGAAAATTCAACTAAATGTTTTATGATTGGAACATTACACTGGTCGAAATCAAAAAAATCGGTTATGTAATAAATCAACCTAAAATCGAATATCATCAAAAATCAGCCAAAATCAAGCTATTCGATTTATAGCTGATTTAGTATATATCAAGAATCGACCAAAATTTGCCCATCCGATTTCTAGCCGATTGGTATATATCAAAATCAGCTAAAATTCAACCTATGCCGATTGGAATACATTAAAAATCAGTCAAAATTCAACCATTCGATTTATAACCGATTGGAATACGAATTGGCCAAACTTCAACATATTTTATTTATAGCCGATTGAAATAATCAGATTTATTTGATAAATTTGGATATTACTAATTTTATCAATGAAAAAATAAAATTCAAAGAAAATTGCAT
>CAMKVN010003260.1:0-10954 GCA_946474995.1 Funneliformis geosporum
ATTTCTACTCTACAAACATATTTTTCAAAAGAGTTTTTACAAAATATTACAAATAAAAATGGGAAAAAAAACCAGTCACACTACCAGTTCAAAAAACACCTTTCGCTTCGACCCAAAAGACAAGCAACCAAAAACTGTCGCCTCTTCGTCAAAAACTGCTCCTGATCCCAGTTCCCTCTCTGACGAAGAAATTGTTGCTAATACCTTTGGACCAAAACCTACTACGCCCCCCAATGTTTTGGACAAGGATGAATATGTTCCTATCGAAGATGATGAAAACATGGATACTGACGGTTGAGACTTCATCACTATTTCACGTCCTACAGCCTTCACCTGTGCTTCTACTATCACCAAAACGGCGAGAGAACTTCTTACTCAAATAATTATTAAGACCATCAACAACCAGTTTGCCCAAAACGACACGTTTAAAGGCGTTAATATTTGTCGCGTTAATTTCATTCATTCTGCAGTGATATACTTTGCCGATCAGGAGTCAATGATCTTCGCCTCCTCAATGAAATTTCCCGATTTGGAAATTGACTAACTTGTTGACTACAAAGACTACAAAACAATATGCGGTTCCAACAACGCATCTTGCACATCACAGATATTCATCTTAATATTAAACAAGACTCCTTACCTCCGTGTTTTCTAAATATAGCAAGATTACAAATGTTAAAATGCAAACACGAGGCATGTGGCAACATACTTATGTTACATATAAAGATCCCAACGCCATCCAATTGTTTTACACCCAATGGTCACAATACCTTTACAATGACTGTGTAAGAATTTACCCGACTGATTTCACCCCTGAACAAGTGAAATTTAGAAATGATATTTGAATCAAACTGACCAATTTTCCCTTCGGTACTACAGCACGTGATCTACAAGATATTATCATCGCCACTAAAGCAAAAAGTTGCTATATCCCGAGATCAAATAATTATAAGCCAAGACCTTTCGCAATCCTATATTTCAATTCAGAAGAGGCACTTAATGACGCCATCAAAATCAACTATGCCTTCAATGACCAAGAGTTACAATGGTGCGCAGCAGATCTTAAATGCTGTCACAAATGCGGCTCTACTGAGCATATTGTTATGAAATGTCCTCAAATTACCCCTTAAGTAAAAATTGACTCTGAGGATAACAAGCGCTCTCGTTCTTATCTCCTTCTGTTCAAAAATTATATAATCATTACAAACCTGCGGGCTTTCGTAACTTAATCATTAAGAACAATAATAATAAAAATGATCGACCTCCAAATGATCGTAATAATATGAATTACTCTAAGGCCTTGGATAATGAAAAAGGCAAAAGAAAAGATACTGGCCCCAAAGGTAATTCATTAGATAATTCGATTCATAATCCCTATTCCAACAATGACACTAATAAAAAAATTAGACCAAATTTTGGATATGCTTTCTGGTATGAAAAAAGCTATGTCTGATCTAGAAGCCCAAATTCTTAAATTAGAACAAAACCAATTAAGTCACACTTCCCATCAACCACCTTCAGTCACCCCTCAAATTTCTGACACCCAGACATCTAATTATAACAACTCTGTCTCTCATATTAATAAATGTTTCAGAATTGCTAATACATCATCAGATGATAGCGATGCTCATGTCCCTTACCTCGTTAATATTCAGTTATAAAGCACCATTCAAGAATAAAATGGTATCATTGCTTTTCAACAAGAACAACTTAATATTATGATGACATAACTTGAGTCTTTGACTGCTAAGTTAGCTAAACAATAATTGTCTCCCTCTCTACAATACTTCTCATGATATTAAAACCTAATACTGATATTAATAACAATAAGTTACTCTAACACACTAATTCTAACATTTTAAAAGAAACCCCCAATCTTTTATTTGCTACCCACAACATTAAGTCCTTACAATGTATTATAAAAATACTTTGATTAACGATACTTTCATAGATTTCAACACGGATTTTATTAGTCTCACTGAAACTCGTCATAAATCAGATCAATTTTATAGATACTCACATGACTCTAACTTCTGCACCTTTTGGAGTTCTCATATTAATATTCATGCTGGCGTTAGTATTCTTGTCAAATGTTCCTGGGCTGTATATATTCAATGAACCTTTTTAGATGATGATCATTTCATCTACATTGATTTATACCTCGCTGATCATATCAAATTAAGAATTTTTTGTATCTACCTACATGCATCACAAACATCTGAAACGAAGAAAGAAAGAATTAATCTACATAAGACGATTGTCAAACACATCAAAGATAGTCTAAAGTCTGACTTTAAAACTATCCTGTTAGGCGATTTTAATGCAAACCTCAATAATTACTGGTCTCATTCTAATAGTGTTTCTGCTTCTCATTGGAGATTTGACTTTATGATCAGATTTTCGCACTTAACTTCTTAGATCTTTATGACTTATGTCATGATTCACCTGAATCCACTTTTTGTGCTAATAATCGAAGCTCGCGCATTGATACTATTTTTACTTCACCCAATCTCATCTCAGATTTTTTATTCTCGTCTTTAGACCAATCTGATTTATATTCTTTAGACCACAAAATCATTTTTGCTTTCTTTACAGATATACAGCATTAATCACATGCCCGATCTCGTATCCTTTAAGATAAATAATAAGTGCCCAATTTACGCTCAATGAATTCGTTCAGATGGGCTGATTTTTCTGAATACACCAATTATCATTATAATTGTCACAATTTCGATCGTCTCAAGAACATACCGCCTACTCATCACAACATGAATTCTCTATGGGTTAACATCAAAACTGCAATTTGCACTGCAAATAAACATACTATCCCGCAAGTCTGGATCTCTCGTCACAATAATCATAAACAATTATATGATCACCGGACTCATATTTAGCTGCAAGAAAAGTTAGCTCTATTCTTTTACTCTTTAAACCCAAGTTGATCCAGGCTAAAGAATAGTCTAAAGGCTCGAAGTAGACTGAAGTGACTAATACCATGGCAAAAATTACTGACCAAATGAAACTCGCACCCATCATTTTTCCTCTGGTTCTTACTGACTTCTCTGTCTTTGAAGTCAAACGTAACCTTATTGATACGTATAAAACGCTCTCGAACTTGGCAAAAATTGACACACACAACCTCAAAGTCTCAGCAATTAAACAACTGGTGGATAAACGATGTGATGACTTGCTTAACAATACGTCTAATATGATTGACTCTATTCTTAATCGAAAGAAGAACACAATTATCTTGGATCGCTTACTAATTAATGACCCTGTAATAGGCAACAAACGTTTCACCATTGACTCTAATGAGATTAAAGAGTCTACTTGTCATCATTTTCAAAATTTCGCTCTACCTGATACTGCGTCTCAATCTATGCCTTCACGATGGATTAACCAATACCTTCCAAAAGATTATATCAATAGTAGTTGCTATGACAATCTTCTTCAACCTCCTACTAGGTATGAATAGCTTGGGATTTTACGCTATTTACCTAAGGATAAGACCGCTGGTCTATCAGGAATAACTAATGAAATGTTGACATACTTAGGGAATAAACTGCAGAACCTTCTTTGGCAACTTATTTGCATGTACTTCATTATCGGCGACATCCCTAACAAATGGAAAATTGCACATATCTTTTCAATTGCTAAACCTATGGCTTGGGAATGTGATATAACAAAGACTCAACCTATTATGTTACTTGAAACCATGCGAAAAGGCTTTGTTAAAATCCTCACTAACCGTCTATAAAATATTATTGCTAAACACTCTATCCTTCGAGGTGGCAGCTTTGCTGGATTGCCAGGTGACTTGAATGAAACTCCCATCAAGATTCTCAACATATTACTCGAGGATGCCAATAAAAATAATAAGGAAATTTGAATATTACTCCAAGATCTTTTGAAAGCATATGATTGTGTTGACTTGTCCTTTCTTCATAAGGCATTACATTGTATTAAAGTTCCTAATCACGCAGTGGATTTATTGATCAACCTATTCACTGTCCGAAAAAATGCAGTGTTCACTGCTCATAGTATATCAGAATATTATGACGTTAAAATAGGTATAGATCAGGGTGAAGTTATATCTCCACTCTTATGGTGTATCTACCTTGACCCATTATTGTGTGAAATCGCTAATCTCAACAAAGGATATAATATTGCACACCATTGGATCTCAGATCTCACTACTTTATCCTCTAACCAGCTATCAGCTCAAATATCTTCACTCACATTTATAGATGATACTAATTGGATTGCTGGAAATCAACAAGATCTTGAATCAATGTTAAAAGTCGCAGACGAATTCTACAACTTCACTCAATCTGCCCTTAACAAACAAAAATCAAAACTCCTCTCTACAAAGAGGTTTTTGAGTCTATTAGTAAACTTACGTTTCGGTTCATCTTATATTAATTTAAGTGCTGATCAAGAGTCTGTAAGATTTCTTGGAGTATAGATCAATTCCAAACGTTCTCCTACTTTTGTCAAAAAATAAATTACACTAGATATTCAATAAATTGTTAATACACTGCGATACAAACCTATTACTAATAAACAGTTTGTGTATATTATTAATATGGTCCTTTGTCCTCTCATTGAATATCGTATCCAATTCACCCCTCTTTCAAAGATCGAATGTGACAAATTCTTCGCACCGATTCGTTCCTTATTTAAAAAGAAAAATAAGTTTGCCATAACACTTCCAAATGTCCTTTTAAATTTTCACAAGTTTTATAACTTGAATGATCTTTGGTCATTGCAAATTAAGTCTTTTTCTTGTGCTCTCCTAAATCAATTTAATAATAATTCCCTTATTTCTACTATCCGTTTATTTCAACTACAATTTCAATATTGTCTGGCGACTTCTCCCTTACACTCTTGGACTCAAACCTTAAATTGCTATTCCTATTATAATCTTATCGGTGCTTTCTTGTCTCTTATTAAATCTTCATCTTTACATTTATCCTTTACCCTCTCTCCTACTCTAATTAATCGTATTAAAGGAGAGCATATTCCATTATCAACCATCTTTCCTGTCAAACTATTTCTTAAATATACTAACTTGCTCTAACAACACAATCTTATTTATTTAGATCAACTTACCAATGCTACTGGTCAATCTCTTATAGATAAATCTGATTGTTTCTTAGAAATTTTGATTATCATACGTCAAGCATGAGTAATTCTAGATTTTTTGTGAACTTAGAAGCACTAGTTTTAGAAAATAGTAGCAATAGATTACTATAATCAGAATTTAGATTAGACCATCCTTTACCTATTTATAAACATTTAGCTGTCACCTCAATTCCAGTCAACCATAGAAAAGAATTCATTGCCTCTTGGAATCCGATTTTGAATGCCATTTCCTTTGGACAAATTTTTGATAAACTTTCAAGTCCTGGATGATTTATATGTTTTCACCTTACTACCATTAGTAATAATGATCATAGTACTTCTTTCATTAAATGCACTGGGCACGATGCCTTTATGTCAATTGGCTCAAACAACTGCTATACTTTTAGAATTCAATCAGACAGAGTTTTTCGAGTTGATATACTATGGAAGTCACCTAACATAGAAGGAAGGAGACTTAAATATTCCTTAATTGAACTCTCTAGGATCGCTTTTAATTTATTCTATAACTTACCAACTCTTCCACCCTTACCATCTGCATCCGTCAACATCCTATATTCCATTCTTCCTTCTTCACTACATCTTCTCACACTTTCTTCATTTCAAGCTATACTATCCACCTCTAATGTTCTGAATTTTTACACAGATGGTTCTTTAATTAGTCACTGTTCTGAGCTTTGCAAAATGGGCATTAGTTGAATTTGTATCGATGCTAATTCTAATTATCACCAGTTTGAAGCGTCTATAGAAAATTGGTCTTCATCTACTCGAGCTGAATTATTTGCTCTAATGACTGCTCTTCTTGTATCTCCCGATTCAGCAGTGATTCACATTTATACTGACAGTCAAGTGTTGATTCATGGCTTTCACTTCATCATCACCAATTGCAGTCTCTCTAATCGATCACTTGAAAAGATTCCTAATTATATTATCTGGAATCTGGTTCAATATATTGTTGATACTCTGGCTCTTGACATCAAGTTGCACAAAGTTAAAGTACATGATGGTAATACCTTGAATGACATTGCCGACTCTCTTGCAAAAAGTGGTCGCTCACATCCTCCACTCACTCCTGCTTTAACTGGATTAGGAGCTAGAAACCTCACTATGTGCTTCTAAGCAGTCAATATTGAATCTTCAATTAAAAAATTCTTTAAAAACTTTTTCAATGCTTAACAGTTTGGAGACTTCCTTTCTCTTCATAGAAACTGAGATCTTAGATTCCTTACAAGCTCTAATGATATTAATTGATTCTCCATTTGGAACATCCTTTCATTAGATTCATCGTCTATAATCACATCATTCGCAGATACTTGTTTTAAGACCTTCATGATAAAAAACTTTGTTGATAAACTCCCTGTACTTTGTAGAATGGAACGATTGTGCCCTGACCTATATAAGAATTAGAATTGCATCGGCTGCAACATGGTATCTGAAACAGCCACACATCTTTGAACGTGTCCTGCTTATTCTTCAATATTAACCGATATCATCTCACTCACCAAAACACACCTCGTCAACCTGCTCTTTCAATTCCCAGGTTTCAAAGATTCTTCTCTTCTTCCTAAACTTTTAGATCTCTTTGATAACATCTTTGCCTTACCTTCTTTAAGCAATGATGGATACATTAATATTATTAAACTTTGCATTCCTTCTTCATTGGTGAACCTTGTACACGTTATCACTCGCAACAAATCAAAGTGTTTTTCGACTGTCACTCAACTTGTGACATTCTTCTTCAAAGAAATTTTTGAAAAAGTTGGAAACATAGATAATAGCAAAAGAAAATTCTTTAGGCATCTCTAAAAAGATTAAATTTAAAAAAAGTGTGACTTCTGCACTTGCTCACTCAACTGATGATCATGTACCTAGTGCTTGGGAAACATGGATTCACATGGCAAACAAATATGGTAACTCATTTTCGGATTTTAGATAAACACTGACTCTTTTCTTTTTCTTTTCTTGATGATAACGATAGTCATTAGATATATATTTAGTGGGTCTGTTGGAGGGAAAAGACGATAATTGGTCGATTCAAACAGGTTTGTAATATAATCACGGGGATAGCTAGTACTTTTCTTTATTCTTATTTTAGTCTTACCTTTGTATTTCTTTTTAATTAATAAAGTTACTGGCAGTGTCACATCGTAAAAAAAAAAAAAAAAATTAAAACTCACAAAAGTAGCTGCACATAATAACGATTCCTATAATGAACAGGCAGATGCTCTAGCCAAAAACATTTCCTTGGCTAACATTTTCTTTTACGACCTTAACGTTCTAGGCAATCAAAATATACTTTGCTATCAACAAATTCTAATCAATATTTCACCAAGACATTTTCTCAAAAATGCTCTTAGAGCCTTCTGATTTAACAATTTTACCAACTTTTCTCATTTTATCAAATATAGCAAACAATCAATTTACTGGTCGAAAATATGCTTTATTCTTAATGATAATGAAAATGTGTCTTCAACTTCCTTTCAAGCGTTATATTTAAAGAAACAACAGCTCAAATTACTTCTCAAAATACTTTTAACGCTTGATGTTCTTAAACTTCATCATCCTAATCTTTATCCTCAAAACCAACTTTATTTATATTACAACATTATAAAAGAAGACTTTGATCATCTTTGGCTTTATCTTACTATTCAACTAGTTATTCATAATGCTAGTGCATTATCACGCTAACTCTTAATTAATATAATTCAACAAGCAATCAATGCTGACAATGCCTTCACAACCAATCTAAGACCTTTGCTTATTGATGATATTTAGGATGTTTTAGCACACAAATCTCAATATACATTTATAGACATAATCAAAAGTATTATTCCTATTACGCTGTTTAACAAAATTAATAAACTCATCAATTTTTATCATTTTATCACTACGATACTTATCATCATACCTTTGAGCCCACCCATGATGTTTGAAAAAAGAGATGCATTGCACTTAAATCTTTCAAACAAACTCATAATATTTCACTCGCTAAAAAGAAAGAAAACTGATGATCATCAGGATTTGCTAAATTGACAACTAATTTTTCTGCAAATATTTCACGATGTTTTAAAAACACTTTCTACTTCAATACCTTCTGGCAGAATTTTTGAATCAATAGTGACCAGATTTTCACCCTGGACTAGTAAAGTTACTTGTATCACAGGTAATTAGTCTAGAAATGTGCAAGATCAGTTTTGATCTAGTTTAGTTTATATTATTTATAATATAGGTAGATTAGATAGAAATTTTCATTTTTTCGTGTATTTGTTTTTGTACTTTTATATAAATTTATCATTTCAATAAAAATTCAGCAAAACTACCACACATTTAAAAAAAATTATTACTCATTCTACTACATAAATTTATTCACAAGATATTGATTATTATTATTAAATCGTAATATAATATGAATTACTTCTTGAATGAATCTAATAGAAATAAATATAAACTCTTAAAGAATTTTAAGAAAAGAATATTTATAAAGATAAGGTTGATTAGCATTTACGAAATCATACCATTGAATAAGAGCTAATGCTAAAGATTCTAATAAAAAAGGTAAATAAATTTTAACTAATAAAAGAACCTACTTAACCCAAATGATCTTCAAGAATTGGAAAAATGTGACACAGTAAAAGTGATCTATAAATGATCAACATGTGAATTGATCTACAAAATCAATAATACAATGATTTACAAAAGTGATCTACAAAATTAATCAGATCAGTTAATGAAGAAATAAAGCTTTAAACTAGAAACTCTAAATAGGAATTTCAAGAAGAAACTAATCAAGGCTAAGTATAAGGATGTAGTAATTAATAATTTAAGAATAATATAATTATATTTTCTACATCTCTTCAAATATATATATATATATTATAATTAAATGACTATTACATAGAGATTAGGTAGTCATTACTTAATTATTACAACAATATTACATAGAAAAGATGAGGAAATCATTACATAGTTTTTATGCAATAGATAGCAATTTAGTGTAGAAATTTCATTATAAATAAGCTGAGTTTTTCATCATATATCAGAAGAAATTTAGAAAGTTGATTTTAGAAGATAATAAAAATTCTTTGCTAAATTGTCTCGTAACAAACAAATTGCTTTGTGTCAAACCTGCTTTGTGTCAACCTTGGTTAAGTAATATTGAATTACTTAATGTTATCAACTTGCTTTGTGTCAACTTTGGTTAAGTAATATTGGATTACTTAACATTATCGACTTGCTTTGTGAAAATCTTGGTTAAGTAATTATAAATTACTTAACGTAATTAACCCTGCTTTGTGTCATCCTGGTTTAAGTAATCATTAAATTACTTAAACGTTATCAACTTGATTACAAATAATACTTTGTAACATTAACTGAGAATTTCCTATGTTAAAGAAAATTACTTGTCTTACGCTGTAAATTAGAAGTCATCATACTTGCTAATTCTGAAACTTAATCGTAAAAGAATACTGAAGTCAACAATAGTCCGAATTAACCAAAGTCTCTCCCAAAACTTAATAAAGATTGAACTAAATCTTGCTGCTACTCAATTGATTACATATTTCAGTCCATCTAATTATTAGTTGAGTAATACTACCTATAATAGTATCCATCATCTGATAGATATTAATTATATTCTGCTTCATTCATATAAATTGAAATATTATTAAACCAAGATAAATTATAATATTATAATAATCATTAGTAGTATAAACATATTCATCAGTGGTTAGTTTAAGATATGTAAATGCTTTAATTTTAATTATACTATGATTCTAATCAAGTGGCATATACTTAAATACCAATTTAAACAAGGATCTAACTCTTTAATACCTACTAATTATTCTTTACACAATTTTTCACTTTTAAGATTATTAAAAAATTCATCTTTTGTTATTAAGAAAAATTTCTATTAAATTTTAGAAAAGGTAAATTTTTTGATAATATCTAATTGTAATGGCTTAATAACAGTAAACTAAATATGTTTGCATATATTTATAATAATTCAATGTTAAATCTAAATTGTAATTAATTTGAATATTATAAATTAAATTATAAATCTAATATTTTTAGATTAACTTACCTGATTCCAAATTTGTAAAATAATATTACAATTAATTATTTTTAAATTCTTTTACTTATTCTCCTTAACCATTTTTTTTTTTTAACTTTTTTTTTTTTTAATGTTTCTATCTATCTTTTCTATCTTTTTATTTATTCTTTATTCCTATATTCTTAGTTTCTCTTCTAATACTATTTTGTTTTAAATTATTTTAATTTTCCATTTGCTTCTTTATATTTTCTTCATATAATGTCTAATTTATTTTTAATTTTATCCAAAGTTGTTATTTTATAAAAGATTATAAAAAAATATTTTTTTTATTATTTAGTTTGTAATTATTAAAATTAAAGTTTTTATAAATAATGATAAAATTAGTAAATATATGATTTGAAATTTATTTATAAATGATAATTATTTTATTTTAATTTAATTAATAATTAAAAATACATAAATAATTTATAAAAATATAAGTTAAAAAATCGTAAGAGCTAATAAATAATGCTTATTAAACCATTTTTCATTATCTTAAACTAGTTTTACCAATTTTAAGTTTTAATTTTAATAAGTTTTACTAGTTTATCATAAGTTTTATCCCTTAAATCATAAGGTTTTGCAGGCAAATTTGTCTGTTTATTTACTATAAATTCTCTTCTGATTTACTTTTATAAATAATTAGTATTTTTTAAAATTTTTTTTTTTAAATTAATTTTATAAATATATAATAAATTATAATAAGTTTTATCTTTTAATTAT